>CAUYSK010033763.1:0-17678 GCA_963575035.1 Avahi laniger | reverse complement strand
TCTAAGCACTTTGAAAATAATTACATCCTCTACGCCTCATAATAACTCATGAATATGGGCCACGGAGAGGTTGAGGAATTTTCTCAGGGCTACACGGCTAGCTAGTAAGGGACAGAGCTGGACTTTGAATCCAGCCGTCTGTCTGGCTGGAGAGTCCACACTCTTTACCACCCAAGGCTAAAAAGTGTTGGTCTCTTTGATTTTGAGTAATTATCGATGCCAATTAGACACTAATCCAAAAATAGTAAATTTTGATTACTAAGTGCTTGTGTAGAAATTGACCAGTGACCTAAGGTTATAAGTTCCTCTTTTCAGAAATGTTTGTTTTAGCCTTGTGCTTTTTGGGTGAGAGGTGAATCAGGGCCCACAGAAGAGCATTCCAGAAGTGGCCTGAGGCAGACCAGTAGGAGTGGAGAATCCGAAGGCTCTGCCAGGCACCAAGTCCAAGCAATGAACTAACCATTGGAACCAGAAACCAAGAGGTGAGGCCGGAGGCCCACATAGTCCAGAGCATGACAGCATGAAGCAGGAGGGACAGGCCGAGGCAGGAGGGTCGGGTGTGAGGCTGCGACAAGAGGTCCCGTGTGGTCCCCAGGAGGCACTGCCAGGATGGGAATAGATTCTAAAGTTCCACTGAACAAAGCATTTTCTCCAGGTTCTCCTCCTAACTCACAGACCATGACTGTTACGGTGACCCAACAAAAAACGAAAATGTGTCCTTTGTCTTTGTCCTAATCTGTTGTAAAAAGTCATTTCTACTCTTTGCAAAAATTTCAAATAATATATAGTGACTACAGTAAAAAGCGGAATACCCCAGTCCTGATGTACCAATCCCAGGCTCCAGAAAAAACTACTAAGAGTATATATCCATGCACAGGTTTTTCTTTTGTTAGTCCCTGTTGACTCATTTCATTCTTTTTTAAAAGCTGCATGATACTCCATCAGCTGTTCCAAGTAAAACATCACTGGGGCCCCTTCTATCACTTACTTTCAGAAAAATCTGCATCCTAATTGGAATCCAAAATATGTGCCCAGCTTCCTATAGCCTCCCTTGACTTGGTCCAGATTGACCGTATTTGGCAGATAATTTGATATTGTAGCTATTTCCTGATTTTATTCTAGATGCACTTTTCATACCAAAATTTCATGTTTTAAAAAATCATTTTGGTAGCTTTCATGAAAGGGGGTAAAGAAAACATACTTTACACCAGCATCTTTTAACTGGAACATAAATTTTAAAAATAACTCTAGTTTATGAGTTCCCTGTGTTATGAGCATTTTGCTTCACTTAGTTTCATTCTAAAACACTTATGGAGCAGATAATAGATGCAGAACAGTATGTAAGATGCCACTTAAAATATAAAAATGAGTAAGACTCGAGACCTACTTTCAAGGAACATATGGTGTAACATGAGTAAGAAGAGAAATCTATAAGTAACCATAATAAGAAGCATTAAATGAGGTCAGTGAACGATCACCATTATTATGACGGTGACAATGATGAAAAGAGCTATGGAGAGTGTGGCAAGAGTGTGATCACATTCAGCTGAAGGGATGGCAAAAGTCAAAAGGAAAGAGAAGAAACGATGGGCAACCTTCACACTGAGTAATGGGCAACGGCAAGACACGGGCTCACCTCCCCAGATCAAACAGTAACTACATGTCCTCAATGAAACCTGTCTTCTCTGAATTTTAGGGCTTTTTTCTTCTTCTTTGGTAGAATAGCTAATGCTACCAACCTGTTGCAAGAATCAAGTGGAATAACACGTGTCAAGATCCCTGCACATTGCCTGGCTCATGGTAAGTGCTTTATAAATATTTATTTTCTTTCCAAATTAGGTCTATTTGCCTAACACAATTCATTTCTCAATTGCCATATCTGTTGTATTAACTATCCAATACACATGACAATTTTTAAAAAATGAAAGGTCTTTACCTATTGTTAATTATATCTGTTATGTAGTTGGATAACTCATAACGATACCATTGCTCTACGAACCTTGAATCTAAAAAATCAAATGAGGTAATCACTGTAAAAGTACTCTCCACACTGTCAGGTGGTAACTGGTGTAAGGAAATTGTATTATCAGAATGTGCACCTTATCTTAGGTTCTCTCCTTTAAAGAGAAATCCCAGCCCCTCTTTGGATGGGAGACACCTTAAGCAGATTTGAACTGAGTGTTACCCTGGTGTGTGTTTAGACAAGTTTTCTACTAATCGAAGGCCATTTCTCTGAGAATATTTAGGGTCTGCTTGAGGCCAGCTTGGGACTTGGCCAGGGTTTCCCATAGAGGTGCAAAATTATACACGTAAAAAGAAAATAGGTCAGAATCTGCTGCCTCGTTCCTCAGCTAAAGGTCATTCTTAATCCTCCTACAGCTCCCAGAAAGCTGTGTGCAGTGGTTTTTTTAAAAATGTTCCAGGAAAGAAATGGCTTCTATCAGGCAAAGAAGGGGACAAATTCTTCATGGGACCAAGAGATCCCAAATGTCTCACAAGTCCATTTAAAACAAAGATGAGTTCTAGGGAAACTTCATGACAATATTTTTCTCATAGTCAAATTTTGAAGCTACGTCGCTGGATAGAACTATGACTGGGACTTTAGTCACCAACCTTCTGTGAAAGAGAATGGAAAAACAAACGATTCCACGGGCCAGCGTCATCACTGAGGATGGTAGTAAGCATGCCTGGGAAGTTTCCACTAAACCCAGTGACCACCGAGCTGAGATCAAAGTGAAACTACACTACTTCTCAGAAACATAGAAATCAAAAGAAATTCTGAGAAAGTCATGAGACACACTCAGACTGCTGTGAAGCACGTGGCTTTAAACCAAGTGCCCTGGATGACACCTGGGCCTGACCTGGAACGCTGACTGCTTGCTACCTCAGCACCCCCCTTGGAAGGAGCACCAGCCGCTCCCAAACCTCCACCTGCAGCAGAAGGCAACCAAGTCATGTCCCAGAGACACTGGAAATCCCTTCATCTACTGGCTGAACTACATGTAATTTCCTATTTCAGAGAAGAAGTTGATTTCAAAAGTAAATTTGGTGTTCTCCGAGTATGATCTCATTTCCATATTTCCTTTGAGTTTCCTTTTTGTCTATTCATAGCAGTTCCCTCATCTAGTTTTGACTCAACCCTTTTCAAAGCAGGTGTAGCTCTCTCAGACGTTTATCTGGAAATATGTATGTGAGTCAGGAACAAACAAGTAAGGAAGCATGAGCACTCTGGTATCATCCCTTTGGTTTACTATCCCCTGATTTATTTGGTAAAAGTGATACTCCTTTATCTAACTTCCTTATATGTATTAGCTAATAACACATGCAAAGAAAAAAATCATGTACATACATAGATAACACATAGTTTACATAAACATTAATACATATATATTCGCATATATAAAATTTAGCCAATGCCAATATAATTTACTGCAAAAGTCATCTACATTGAAAGAAAAACATTGATAGCAACATCTCTTAAAAAATTATGCCAAAATTTAAAACTATGCCACTGAAAGGTTAAAGCATATTATGTCTCAGGTCTATTAAACCCTTTTGCTTTCTTGAACACATTCTGTACAGATGTTGCCTAATTGTGGAAATCAGTACACTCTTTGCCTGTTTTTAGCCCCTAAAATAAAACCAGTTCCCTCAAGCAAAAGAAAAAAAAAATGGAGAGAGAGATTCTGTTTTGCTTTCAACTCATATGATATCTCAGTTCATTCTGGGAAATGGTCACAAATGTGTTCCCTGTGTCCACACTCTGGCTGCCCCAGGCTGGGAGATGAAGTTGTGCACAGCTCTGTCCAGCCTGGGCTCGTTTCCATGCCTTAGGCCAAACATTTCTTTTCCCCTCCTGCTCCCACTCTGATGCCACGTTTTGATGTGGGCCTTACTTACCTTTATCTGGCTGTCAGCCCACTTTTAGACTGGCCTTCTCAGCTTCCCTCAAGGGGCCTAGGAGCTCTCAAAATGAAGATGACTCTAAAAGTTTATTTTGATAAGTAGTCTAAAACCTTGACCATCTGTGGTAGAAATATCCTGTCACCTTAGCAAAAACGCAAAGCAAATATACATTGATTGTAGCTCCCAAATGAATTTTACCATTTCTTACCATGAAACTTACACTGCAGAAGCCTGCCAGTGGATGAGCTGTGAAAGTTGGGTTTTATAAGCAGATATACCAAGAAGATACAGGTAATGCTACTCTTTTTAGTCCATGTGACTGTCCTTTGGACTAGCAGCAAAGAAGCCACTCCAGTAGAGGTGCTTACTTTAGGGTCTACAGATACCCAAAGGACTCATGGATAGAATTCCAAGAGTCTATAAATGTGGATGGAGAAAAGACCCATTTATTCATTCTCACTAACTTATAACTGAAATTTAGCATTTCTTTCAACTGTGAAGGTAGGTAACAAACGAAATTATTTACCTGTGACTTTGTCACCAAGAATTGTTGCCAATGCCTCAAAATATCATTAACATTCATCACTATTTTGAAGGTATAATATTTATTAAACCCATCAGTAGATCTTATTTATTGGACCAATAAAGAAGCATCTATATAACTATATTATATATTTTTAAAGTTTTGATAACTATTCTTCAACATAATTGGTTTCCATGGCATCCTATGTATTTTGTTTTATGCTTTTAAAAACATCATTCTTAGAAGGGGTCAAGGGGTCTACCAGACTTCTAATGGGGCTCATGTTTCAAAATCAAAGATAGAGATTCCATGTACTAGTTTTCACAGATGAACTTGAATTGCTGGTTATAAATTCATCAATCATAATAGAAATATGGCAGATGATAATGACCAATGTTTAAGGAATTTAATTTAGGTATAGGATTCTAATACAGGTTCAACCCTCCTGGGCCAAGACACTTCAATGAAAGGGTTGAGAGAAAGAGAACCTATTGTCAGCAAAGCTTCCAGACCTGCAAGGCAAATCATTGCTTAACCATGGGCTGGATTCACTGGCTGGCCTCCTTTATTCAGCTTGTGAGATTATGATATTCTTGTCTTCAAGGATGATTATAGGTTGCTAAGCTTGCAGGTTCAAAATTGCCCTCCGGAGCTTTGGTAGATTCTTCTGACTATTTATTGCCCATTGGCAATAAATGGTTCTTTGCCCTAGACGTTATAGCTTTTAACTTTGACTTAGGGTTTCATTTAGAACTTTACAATGAAAGAAGATTCTTTGCCTCCAACAGAAATTGACTCCATAGTGTCAGGTCCTATTGGACTTGAGATTATTTTTCAACAAGTTTCAGCTGATTCATGTTCTCAATGGCTGACTCAGTCATGACTCAATAATGATGACATCATTTTAAAGTTATAAAATTTAAAGAGCTCCATGGATGGAAATAGAAGGGAAAATATGTGAAATGAATGATAGAAATAAAAAGAAAACATACCAAATGAATGACCACCAGTGTTCCTTTGTCTTGGTATAAAATAGACATTTTGCTAAAAATAACACATGATTAACATTTGCGTAGTGCTTTTATTTCGTTTGATGTCCATAACAACTCTGTGAGGTAAGCAGTTGCAAAAGCTGAATTACAGAGCCCTAAAAGACCAGCTGGAGGCCACAGACTAGAAAGTGGGACATGAGTCAGGGCGGGGGGTTAGGCTTTCTGTTCTCTGAGCATGGTCTTCTCCTTACAACACAAAATCTGAAGAGCCTGGAGCCCTGGAGGTTGCTGCTCTAGTAAAACTAAGTAAACAAGACAAACAAAGAAGAACTGTGTGCTGTCTGAAAACTAAATGAGCCTCAGGAGCAAAGTAGTAAACACGGGCACAATTCCCAGGTTTTCTGAGAGAGAGAGTTCTTCTGTTTGTAACACTCACAAAGACAGCAAAGGGCAGAGAAGGATCATTGGCCATTCTAAGAAAGAAATGATATATGTGGAAGACAAGATGCAGCAAAAGAAACTGGAGGTCAGAAACAATTGAGAATCTGCTTCAAGTTATGTTTCAATTTTCAACAAGTTTACTGCTAATCAATCATACATTTGTTTTGATATATATATCATATATATGTATTATATCTATATAAAATAAATACATAATACAGATATTTAATAATTTCCCCATGCTGCCACTAGGCAGTCTGACCTATGATACCAACAATAATGTTTTTGTCTTTTAAAATACATTTTCTGTATAGTTTGTTAGATAACATCCAACAAAAACTATTATCTAACTTGTTTAGTTCTATGTACAAACAAGTCGATAACTTCACTTTTGGTTGTTTTTTATTGCAGATGGGACAGATTTTAGTTTAGTTTAGTTTTATTTTTTAATGATCTCTTTCCCAACTATAGGGAAACCTTAGCTCTCATAAAAAGAAAAGGAGAAGGAAAAAAAAAAAAGAGACAGGAGGGCCCTGGCTGGTCTCTAAGCAATGTGCACGCGGGCGGTTGCTACACAAGTTTCCAGATCCTGATTTGAATCTCAGGGGCCAGAGCTGTGTGTTCCACAAAAGGCCCTTTGAAACTCCCTTCCCTTCCTGGTCTGACAAAGCCCTAGGTGACTGACCTTTGAGGGACAGACGCATTGGTTTGGCTTGGCCTCTGATCTCTCATGAAGGACTGTGAGCCATGCTCGTCTGTCCGGGATCTGCTGCCTACTTCCTCCATTATATTTAGCCCTCTGGTTATTTTCCTAATGAACTGTCTGTTTGCCTCCAGTCGTCCAGCCAGAAGATGAATGTGTGCAAATCATAAACTAAGTTTCCCAGCACTTAGGACCTAAAAGGAGCCATTCCATGCATGTTGAAATCGACCCACCTGGAGCGTTTCCTGGGGCTGTCCCTTTACTCTGTTTGGCCCTTGGCCAGGCAGGTCTGCCACCCTCTATCGAGCGCTGTCCCCCAGCCTTGCACTTACATTCTCTCAACTGACCACCTCCATAGCTGCCCTCCCCCTGCTTGCCAGATGTGCTAAGGTAGCTAACAGGCAGACCGAGCACATGCTTAGGACACTAACGATTCACAGAGGGAAAGGGAAAATTAAAAATATTTTAACTAACCAGGTGGTTACCATGGGAGAATTTTTTGTATTTACGTTGTGGCTTTGAAAAGTCTTTAATTTGAGGGTGGGGTAGAAGAAAATGAATCTTAATATTTTGATTCATGGGGACTTTAAAGGTACTGCTTTCTAGAGTCCTACAGATTGGTTTTTGTTCCTCCCTGCTCCCCAGGGAATCTTCCACTCAAAGTTGATGTGACTCAGAGAGTTAAATCTTTCTGGAAATCTGGAACTTGTCAAGCCTCCATCTGCCTTAACATGAACTATTTAGCTCCTACCATTCCATCCTTGTAGGGCCCCAATTAATTAAGGCAATTGTAGAACCCAGTACTTTCAGAGTCTTTAAAGCCAAATTATAAAGCTTTATACCTTAGTTTGTTGGTAGTTTGGAATCTTCATCTTCACAGTGTCAATGGACACTAAATACATATGGTAACTCTTCACATACATAAAAAAAATTTTATGCATTCAGCTTCTCATGTCTTCTAAAAAACTTATGTGCATATTTTAATTAGGTCCCATGTAGACCCACTATATAAAATGGGCATCGATATTTTTATTTTAACACCTAGGAGGTGCTATATAACCAAATTCTCCCTAAATTGTCAGAAGGAGTTTGTACAGCAAGGTGGAAGAGCCTGTGGACCACACACCCATGGGAGGGGTACACAGTTGCTGTGCAATATGGTTGGGCCATTTCTGCCCTAAGCCATACCAGATTGGAGAAAAAACCCTGGGAAGATGTGGGGTAGATTTAGCAGCCCTTAGGTATCACCAAATACTGTATGGGCACTGGATTTCAAAGAACTTTGATATATAAATATATATATGTATAATATATATATATAAATCTGCACAAAAAATAAACCAGGTGGAAAGTATATATCTCTTAAAGGAATCACAATAGCACTTAAAAAAACTACGTTGCCAAGAGCATTTATAATACAGTATAGGTATTTTTCTTAGAAATACAGGTATTTTTATGTACAGCTTTATGAAGCTTTGAAAAAAATAAAACTATGTGCAGAAGACCAATTCATTTGGTTCACAGTAAGAAGTTTAAAATTATATTTTCAGAGCTCAAGGGGACAGAAGTTGCAAGATGGACTCGACATTCTGTACCTCCTCCTTTCCCTTCTGCCCTGGCAGGAAGAAATCATGGGGCCTGGAACTTTTGTAAACATGAGGTTCTTGCTCAATGCTCTGGGGAAGGTAAACCCCAAGCCCTGGCACAGGGGCAATCTCCTCCCAGTTTCTAAAACTGGACAGTCAGGCCTAGTGTGAACCATGGAACCCGGCAGCACCAGAGCAAGCCTGGGTGGTCGCACTGTGGCCACATCAAATCAAAATGCACACGAAATTTGGGCACATTTCCCCTGCAAGTTTTGGATGGAAATGAGAGTGGGTGGAAAGGCCATGAGAGCCCCAACCTCTCACCCTCCAGGTCCCCTGTCACCGCCTTAGGACCTCCAGGATAAACTGCCCCACACGAGACAAAGAGTTTGTTTAGCCTTACACATGAATGAGGCGCATATGGAGAAGCAAACCTCACTGACCACTGCTTCCCCAAGTGACTGCTCTCCCACGCCCCTCATGGAAAGCCCTACAAAGGGAAAATCAATCTTCTGGGCTTTAAACCTGCCTTCTGTCCCAGTCAGATGTTGCCAAGCACAAAGCTTTTCGGGGGCTCCTGTCACAAAGCAAACAGAGCCAGGGCGGCCGGAAAGAGAGAACTGCTCTTTAAAAGCTTTTAAATGCTGTTATATTTTTAAAACCACTTACAGAAGAGGGGAGTTATTTTCTACTCCTCCTTCCCCAGAAGCACAGACATTAAGGTTACCTAGAAACCTGTCCAGGAAGCATGTGGCAAATAGCAACCATGCAATAGAAACATCCGGATTTGTCATCTAATAGGAGATGGTATTAGCAAGGTCATATCTGGGTAGAGGTGGAAGATGAAACTTAATTAGTTTGCATGTGCTGGCTATTTTGGGGGCCGTTCATATGTGCTTTGGGGAAGGAGACTTTGTTCTTCTGCTTGGCTGGCAGGGCATCTGGTTGGTATAAGCTGGAGTTAAGATCTGAGGCTGGGTGCTGCTCACACTGAAGACCACCTGTGGGAAGGAACAAGCAGAAGGGGAAATGAAAAGACGTTAGACAGGATCGCCTCTACCCTGGGAGAGCTTCCAATCTGTTTGAGACATGAAGTACATAGACAATGACTCGAGAACAGCACTTTTTTTTTTTTAAGTTTCAGAAGCAAAATAATATACCGTGAAGGACAAGAAGGGAACAAGAAAACTTCCCAGTGAAGGAGATTTTGAATAAGATCTCAAGAGACAGCCAGAGCTGCAAAGACTATGGGTGGAGGTGCCTGGGGCAGAATGCTGGCAAGTCACACGTGCTGAGGACACGGAACAAAATAACTGGAAGACACATTAGTAGAACAAGAAATCTGTAATCCTGTTTGCTTGATATTTTCATTTTCATTTCTGTAGGAGTGGGAAGGAGAGATGACTCCTCTGCGTCTTTAGAATCCCAGTTCCAGACTCTTAAAAAAACGCCTTCATTTTATGAAAGCAGTTTTACTGTTTCCAAAGAGCTTCTTCCTAATGTATATTTCATTTCCAACCACCACCCTTTCTGTGTCAGATGAGGTGATAACATTTGTAATTGTAGAGCAGCGGCAAAGTTGTGACTCAGCTGTTTCCCCATGAAGCCTTTGCTGCAGACGTGGGGCTTTGGGAAATCCAGCTGCCTTGAAAAAAGTAGCAGAGAGCAACGGGCCACTGAAAAAAAATGACCTATGACTGTTTGCTTCACCCAGTTTCCTTTGTCTCTACCCCAGAAGATATCCTTTCCCCAATTCAGCATGAAGAGAGGTGACTAGTGAAACCACAATTCTGTAAGTTAAGCTATTACAAACTTATTGTGAAGAATCAGCACAAACCAACAGGGCGAGCTATGGGGCAATTCCTGGGCTTTCCATGCTGACTTCTCTCCATTCAGCAGTCATCAGTTCTGTCGGGGCATCAGGGCATCTGTGTGAGTCAGTAAAATATGGCTCACGGGACTTGAGCAACCAGGAAGAATCAGAGTCTCCATGTGGCCTTCTGGATCCTTGGAGTGTAGACTTTGGACTAAATCCAAATTTCACAGAAATCATTTAATAAAGGGAAGTTTGGATTTGGTCGAGGGGCCACAGTTGGGGATCTGGAGGGCTACATGTGGCCTTAAGACTGCAGGTCTCCCACCCCTGAATTAGACACTAGAAATATAGACAGGAAATTTCCATGTGCCAACCATCCTCAGGAAGGGAAGAGGAGTGCATGATAAAAGTCTGGCTGAAATTCTACACTCCCCTCAAATTACATATAACCAGTGCTGTCAACCTGAGAATACTGAGCAATATTCCAGCCAGTCCTGTTGTGCAAGCTTCATGAATCCTGGATTCATCAGGCAGTAGCACCCAGGCGTAGAACACTAGCCTGAGAGCTGGGCAACATGGTCATGGCCTTTTGGACAAGATTTCGACTTGTAGGCGACACCTGACCTCAGCTCCTGTGAAAATGGAATGAGGTACTTTTCAGACCTGTCCCTGGTCTTCCCCAAGCACCCCGCAAAGGATGAGAGGCAGGAGTTTGAAGGCATGAATTGGAAGCTGAAAGACTCGATTGCACTTCGGACATACCATGGTCTCAGGAAATTCACTTAAGCCTTCCGGGAGTCTCAGTTCTCTCATCTCTAAAATGATGTGAATCTTCCTTACCTGCTCTGCAAAGGTCAGATATTAAAAAGTGGCCAACCAGAGCACGATTCTTTGTGCATGAGAGCGTGTGTGTGCCCGCTGATAACAGTGGCTTTCTTTCTCGGCCTTGCTGTTCTCTACCGCCCTGATGCATCTAGATCAGTCATAATCTATTACTTAGCAAAGTTTTAGGTTGCACTTGTCTCCTTTCTCTCACATAAAAGACACGAAGAATCCGAAATCTTTCATTGTCTTCAAACCCAATGTTGCTCTGAGTGAGGAAGAAAGGGGTAAAATCTACACCACAAGCCAAAAATTACTCATATTGCATACATCCATGGGAACATTTTACACATATGAGCATCGTTTTCTCTGGGTGCTGGGGGCAGAGGGAATGGTGCAGGGATTTAGTTGGACAAAGCTAAGTTCTGCTGGACTTGGTTTGAAAGCTGTTTGGATATTTCGTTTCCGTGTTTGCTTGTTTACTCATCTGAGACGTGCACATCCCCTTGTCTGAAAGGTGTCCGGTGCATACACTTGCCTGCTTCCCCTCAGCCCTCACCCAATGCCGCTAAAGCCAGAGGTGAGCAAGGCAGCCAGAGAGCACACATCAGTGTGCCCAGGAAGGAAAAGAAAGTTCACAAGAGGCCACAAGAAGGTTTCCTACCTTATCCAGTCCCCAAAGATTTTTTTTTCTAAGTAAGAACCTAAAAGAAGCAAACAATAAACAAGCACAAAAAATTCAACCTGGCATAGAGATTTCTGTAGTAAAATTTGGGGCGGGGGTAGGCAGTTTGATTTGAGATTTCACCAGGTAAGAAACAGGATTGAAAAGCAGTAAAAAAAAATTCCTGGGGAACTAGTTAGCCAGAACTAGGAATGGGTGCAGGGAACTTCTTGGGGATATATTCGCCCCGGCACATGGGATAGGAGCAGCAGAAGCAGGGTGCTGGAGACAGGCACGTGAGAATTCCCCTCCCACGGCCCAGGCAAGCGACCTGGTGCACCTTCAAGTTCAGGCCAGCTGCTGTTCCTGTCCCCTCCCAGAGATGAAAAGGTCCCCTGCCCCTCCTCCTCCCAAGTTAATTTTCTCCAGGTGCTTCTCCTGACGTGAATCCAGGGTGTTATTACCCAGCCAGGCTCCTTCTTGTTCTCTTGGCCAAATTCTTTCCAGCCCTCCCAGCTCTGCTGTTTCTAATTTCTAACCTCCATCTTTCCTCTTTCCCCGGATAATCTGCCATAATCCTCAAATAGACTGCTGTCGTCTCCATTTTTTTTCTAGGTGTCAGAAGCTTCTGGACTTTAGCTCCCTCTCCCTCACCAGCCACCTGCATTCCTTGCTCCAGTCTGTCCTCCTGGTGTCCAGAACAATCCCCTCCAGGGCTTCCTGCCAGAGAAATATTTTGCAAGTTTCACTTGAATTTCTACGCAGCATACTTTTTAGCATGCAAGTAATATATAAAGAGCTAAGAGTGACAACGGTCACACACTATGGCTCTGTCCCAAGTTGGTGTTGTCCTAAAAAAAAAGAAAAGAAAAAAAGTAAAGAAAGTTCTTACGAAATACTCAAATCTCTTTGGTTAGCACGAAAACAAATGGTGACCTAAAAATTCAAGTAACAACCCACGGTGAGGGGAAGTGTAATGTTGACTCTGGTTTACAGAAAGTGAACGTGAGTCACGGCCAGGTCCCGAAGTTTCACATGAACTCATTCTGCCTGTAAATGCCCTGGCATCAATGGTGAGCAAACGTGCACTCTGGCCAGCCAGGCAGAAGCACTTTGTTTTCCATTGTGCGGTGACGCCAGATCCCCATTGCGTCTGACAAAGGCCCTCGTCAAGCCTGTGTGTCATCGTTTGCGTCCGCCGCAGCTGCAGCTGGGTGCGCAGACCCACTTCCCGGCGGCGCGGGAGCTCGGGGCCTGCTCGGGCGAGGCGGGCGGCCGGTGCGCGCGGGGCGCAGCGCCACCTGCTGGAATCGGCGAGGAGGAGCCGCAGCCTGGAGATGCCGCGGAGTCCAAGACCTTCTGCTTTGAGCCAACAGGCATGCCTGACTGCAAGGAGAGCAAATGCGCTAGCAGAAACGTGCACCCTTTATCCAAACCGGTCCTTAAGGCCGCACGCGATCCTTTCCCCACTATAGAATGTGGTGTGGCGTGTATGTGTGCATAAGTATGTATGCGTGTGGAGTGTGTGTGTGTGCACACGCACGTGTGGGCGGGATTGCATGGTGTGTGCATGTGCGTGTGTCTGTACGTGACCTCTCAAAGGTAGGGACATGATGACATCATGGTCATCCTTGTTGGATTTGGAAGGAATGCTGCAGTTTGACAGAGACTTTTTCCCCACTTAATTCCTCACACTCCACACAAGCAGATAAAACAGTCTGAAGCGAATGAATTGCCAGTTCCCTGGCTCTCCCAGTAGAATTACTCATGACCTAACCACGTTTGAGGATGACAGCTAACTAATGATCTTTCCCTCTTTTCAAAAGACTTCATCCACGTGGGAACAAAGCCCGTCACGATCCCCTGGCCAGGCAGAGCTGGCCATTGGCACAGAGGAGAAGAAGTAAGATCCAGCCAGTGCTGGGGAGAAGCCTGAGACCAAACCCGGACGGCTTCCGCGAGGCTGGCATGGGTGTCTCAGGAAATGCAGACACATCTCCTGTTCAGGCTTTTGCCAGACGTCTGGCCCTTTGAAGATGAGCTCACGTGTCACGATCACGGGGAAACTTTCCCTGCCTAAACCCAGGGACATGTCTTGAAATAGGAGGCCTGAAAGACAAAAGTACAGGTGTTCAGGGGCCTTGCTGTTCTGGCAATGGGGGAGTGTTTGCTGGCAGTTCTAGGAACACCAGGGACCAAACAGATTAGGTTCTCTGTATTTTCCTGGCTCCTGAATAATAAAAACCACAGTTTATCTGGAGGGCTAACTTATGCCAGACAGTAGGCTAAGTGCTTTACCTTTGTGTTTTTTTCACATAGTCCTTGCAACTGCCCTATAACATAGGTGCGGTGATCAGCCCTGATTTACAGATGAGGAAACTGAGGCCCAGAAGGGTTAAGTCGCCTGTCTCAGGTTACACAGCTCAAAAGGTGTAAACGGAGGACTCAAGCCCAGGTCTCCATGGCCCAAAGACCACGCTCCTAACGTTGATCCTCCTGCCTTGCCCTGTGAGTGCCCACTAGGCCCTGAACTCCAGTCTGTTTCTGTTCCTCTTGGGGCCAAACTGACTCAGCAGCCACGCGACCGTCGTTTTCACTGGCCCCCTGAGCATGAAAGCGGGGCTGGAGGAAAGAGCTTGCCCTCGCTTTGTTTTGAGCCAAGACGACAGACTGGGGAATGGTTGGAACACATAGTTCTGGGTCAGAGGTCAGGGGACAGGCAAGACTCCGAGGGTAAAAACAAACAAGGCCTCTTGCAGTGGCTTTGGCTATGTTGAGACCCACAGGCTGGGGCTGGCAAACCCGTCCCCAAATGGGACAGGCTATCCGAAGGGTCGCCTGGCCCGTTCTTAGATGGCTGGAGCAGATGAGGAAAGCACTGTCCTGGATTCGGTTCCTGTTCTACCACATACCAGCTGTGGAACTGTAGGACAGATGTGAAGAGCCACATATGATACCGTCACCTCTCGAGAACGCCAGGGACTCCAAGGCTTCACACTGTAAAGTGGCAATAATGACAACCACCGCGCAGAACTGTGGGGTAATGAATGGGAGCGAATGTTTGAGAAAGTGCTGTTACTCTCCAGGACTCTGTAGATACCGAGTTTTATGGTTATCAGTTTCACAGCAAAAAAAAAAAAGTAATATTATTCTCATTATTTCTGGTGTGCACTTACATAAGAAATGGCAAAGTGACATTCTGCTTCCAGTCTTTTGCCCTCTGGTGAACACCTTCTGGACAATGACAGAGTTTGAAGTTTCTGTGAAACAGTTTGACCCAGTGGGTAATCAGAGGGACATGTTTTATTAAAACCTTCCACCATAGCCTGAGTTCACTTCCACCAACACCAGCGCTATTTCCCCCATTAAGCCAACCAGTCCTGAGAGCAAGAGAAGATACTGTAGTTCCAGGTTTAGGTCTAAAGGCTCTAACGGATGAGAATGAGAGGGGAGTGAAGGCTGAAGCCTGGTCCTCCCTGCAGGAGCAGGGAAGCTAAGACCGAGGCCAGCACTGTCGCCCCCCACCGCCTTCCCCCTGGGGCGCAGGGCAGCCACGCGGAAACTGGCACTCGCTAGGCCAGTGCGGCCCAGGCCTCCAACCTTTGGACAAAAGCCTTTTGTCTGCGAGGTGCTGGGGGACGCCACACAGTGCTGTTTCTTTCTAAATTGATTTTTAACCCCTGAATGCTATCTAGATCCTGGATAGCTTTTTCCATGAATTGATTTTAAAATATCCTGTATGATAAGTGAAAACTTGCCAGCAACTGGATGTCCAACATTAGGGGGTTGGTTAAGCACGGGATGGTGTATCCCATGATGTGTATGGGAGTTTATAAACATGTAGAGGAAGAGTACAAGAAGAACATGAAGGAAGGCTTGTGTTAGGCTCCTGCATGAAAAATAAACTAAAAAAGCTGCGTGCAGAAGTGTGTTAAGGTAGGATCTGACAGTACGAGAGATAAATGATGAAACTGTTCGGTATGATACTGAAGTGGTCGATACTGACCTGCATTTGTCAAAACCTGTAGAACTGTGCAACACAGAGAGGAAACCCTAATGTAAATTTCATTTAATAAGAGTATGTCAATATCAGTTCATTAATTGTAACGAATGTGCCACACTAATGCCACCTGTTAACAAGAAGAGGGAACTGTGTGCAGGGAAGGAGGGCGCATGGGAAACAGCTGTGCTATCTGCTCAATTTTACTATAAACCTAAAACTGCTCTCAAAAAATGAAGTCTATTAATATTTTTTTAAAACTAAAAATAAATAATAAATAACCAGAAGGAAATAAAATGTTAATAGTCCTGTTTTGGGGTGGTGAGATTAGGATTAATTTCTTTTTTGTGTTTTTACTTTTCTAATTTCCTCCATTCTAGTTTTATTTATGTATCACCTTATCAATCAGGAAAACAATGGAAAGCTTTAAAATCTTGTCTGACTATTCTCTGAGGCAGGAACTGTGTTGGCTCAAAGCTTCTTTCGATGCTTCTTTGCATTGCTCTCGTTAACTGCTTTCATTTGTTTGCTTGTCTTATGACCTTGTATGACTGTGAGCTCCCTAGAGACAGGGTCTCATCTGATTTGTTTTTGTATCTCCTGCTCATAACACTATGCTTGGCACATAGTTCTTATGGTGCGTTAAAGACAGCTACAAATTCTATGATATCGCCCATCAAGAAGTATAATCTACGTATTTCTCCTCCTTTTTAATTAGGGCTGACCTGTGCTGCTTTGACTAATTGAGTATGGTAGCGGTGACATTATGACACCTCTGAGCCTAGCCTTAAAGAGAACTTGGTCTCTTGGAGTCTTGAGCTTTCATGTAAGAAGTCCAGCTACCCTGCGGGAGAGTCCATGTGGAGAGGCCTGAGGCCACATGGACAGGGAGAGGGGCCCAGCTGAGCCCAGCCTTCCAGCCATCCCCACCAAGGAACCAGAGCGGTGGGTGAGGCCATTTGGAACCCTCCAGATCAGATTAGCCACTACCCGAATATCTCAAAGGACTCCAGTTAACTCCATATGGAACGAAATCACCCAGCTTAGCCTTACTTGAATTCCTTACCCACAAAAGTCATGAAATACAATAAAATGATTGTTTCAGCCTCTAAGCTGGGGTAGCCTATTATGCAACAGAACAGCTCTCATGAAATGTTTTCTATGGACGGATGCATGGATGACTTAGAAGGGCCATCGTCTTTCCTAGAGGAATAATGCTCAGAGACATAGAGCAATTTGCCAAAGTTACTGTAGCGGACATTTCTCCTCCCCTCCTACTTCCCCAGCATCTGAACCTCCTTCTCCTTTTGGAGAATTTTTTACCTTACAAAACAGAGCCACCTCAACGTTACAGCCTTCCTCGAAGCTGAGGTATGGGTGCATGACGCAAAACCCTCTAGTCAGATGCTCCTGCCTCAGCCTGTAGATCAGAAACCGGCGCAGGCCCCATTCCAGTGAGAGAGGGTGTGGAAGCTGCAAGAATCTGAACAACACAGACCCTCCAGAGGCCCCGCAACTGCAGCCCCAGCAGCAGGTTCCATGCCCAGGTTCACGGGGAGGAGCCCCTGGACAGGTCCCATGCCCAGTGGGGTGAGCTGTCGCTTCTGTGCCCAGCAGCCGCAGGAGCAGTGTCTTCACTGCTGTGTGACTTGGGGCCATTGTTCCTACCTCCAAGCCTGTCTTCTCTTCCTCTCAGGCATGCGGTAAGCTATGCAATGCTTTTTAATAAATTCCTTTTCTGTTTAAAGCTAGGAACATTGACTGACAGTCACACACTCAGGTTTCTCATTCTAGACTCCGTGCTCTGTGTGAAGAGTTTCCAGATGGTGTCCTCAAAACTCAGGTTCCGCAAGGAAAAAGCAGGAGGGCAAGACAGTAGAACTCAGCACCCTTATCCCTGGGTTCAGCCAAAAGCTGTCCTACTTTTATATTTTTAATACTATGATCCTCTGTAAAATGTTTCTTTGGAAAAATAGTTCTGTTTCTAAAAAGCAAGTTTGAAAATGACCACTTACACATATGGAGAAATAACTCATGTAATAGATTGTCTGATGAAGAAAAAAAGAATTAAGCAAGACAAGCAGGCCGGGTGCGGTGGCTCACGCCTGTAATCCTAGCACTCTGGGAGGCCAAGGCAGGAGGGAGGATTGCCTGAGCTCAGGAGTTTGAGATCAGCCTGAGCAAGAGCGAGACCCCATCTGTACTAAAAATAGAAAAAATTAGCC
>CAUYSK010033762.1:0-12414 GCA_963575035.1 Avahi laniger | reverse complement strand
CTCCAATATCAAAATATCATACAAATTTCAGAACATTAGGAACTCTGCATCTAATTTAAAATGTATGCTTCAGATGAGGTTTTCTTCACTTTCAAACAAATATTCTAGAACAGTTGTTCTCAGTTTAGTTCACAAACTCACGAACGTTCCAAAACACGCTCAGAAGACTTACAATGTCAAAGTTATTTGAAAAATAATACTAAGATCCATTTTCCTTTTACCACATTAAAATTTGCAACAGTAGTACAAAAGAAATTGCTGGTGCCATTGCACAAATCACGGAAGGAGCACCAAGCAATACTACCATGCTCAAAAGAAAAAAATTATGGCTGTTTAAGATTATCCATGGGGAAGCACAAGAAATATTAATAATATTAATTCTCAATTCTTATTATGTTGTGCAATGAAATAGAAATGCATATAACTGGGAATTGATAAAAATTAATAGATATGATCAATTTCAGCATGTGACCATTCTCTGAGAGGCACATGAGGTGAAGAAAAACATAACTGAAATGAGTTCAAGAAACTGAGGAGTCAAAAGTGTTTGGGGACCGCCCCCCATGGATACTGAAGCTGTCAAGGTGGTGACAGGAGCAGAGATAGAGAAGAAAAAAGTGAAGTAGAAGGTATAATATTATTTATTGATTGAGAAGTGTTTTTCACATATATACATATATATATATATATATATATGTTTATATATATGAGACCGGTAAATTACAAATTAGAAGGAAGTATACTGCTTTTGTTTTAATTGGCCAAATGACATGAAGTTAAAGCAGCTCACATTGTGAAGGAGTAATTAAGATAATTGGTTCGCATTTTAAAGTGTAATATAGGGAAATACCTACACTACCTCCTAATGCCTAATTATAAGGAACAAAATAGAAAAAAATGTATTTCACTAGAGAAGGCTACAAAGAAAATTGCTTCATCAGGCAATATAATTAGGCTATTAAGTATGAACTATTTCCTTCAGTACTAAGTTTGACAGTTGATATCGCTGTACTTTTTGCTTTGACACTGTTTGTTTTATTTTTATTGTGAAGATACATCCTCAGTCTTGTACATGTACATTTGGGCTTGTGATTATCTTTGAAAAAGTTTTTAGAGCAATTTTTGCGAAATCATGGATAAGTCAAAAATTCATGTTATTTTAGAATATGAGTTCTATCATGGAACCAATGCTGCACAGACAGCTCAAAATATCAACAAAGTGTTTGGGAAGGATGTGGCTAATGAATGCACAGTATGTTGATAGTTTGAGAAGTTCTGTTCTAGTGATTTTAATCTTGAAAATGAGCCACGTGAGCAACCTGAGACCAAGGTGGATAATGATGTGAAAGCTGCAGTGGGAGTGAAGCCATCTCAACCTATGTGTGAATTACTATGTGACACAGTAAGATTTGATGTTACTATTCCAGAAATATTAGACCATTGGAAACAAATTGGCAAGGTAAAGAAGTTGGATAGATGAGTTCTGTATGAATTAAATGAGCGTCGAAAGACAAATCATCTCAAAGCTTGCCTTTCTTTGCTGTCACAGCATAAAGGTGAACTATTTATACTATGTGGTGTTAAGTGTGATGAAAAATGGATTCTTTTTAACAATTGCAATCATTCGGCACAATGGTTGGATGACGGTGAAGTGCCAAAACACAGTCCAAAACCGAATATTCATCAAAAAAAAGCTAATGGTGTCTTTTTGGTGGTCCAGCACTGGTATTATCCACGATAGCTTCATAAAACCTGGCCAAGCAATTGCAGCGGATGTCTACTGCAATCAATTGGATGAAATGATGAGGATGCTTTCAATTAAGCATCCGAGATTGACCAATAGAGACAGGCCAATCCTCTTGCAAGATGTTTGAGCACATGTCACACAAATAACGCTGCTTGATGTACAAAGACTGGACTTGGAAACTCTCTGTCATCCACCGTATTCAGTAGACTTTGCATCAAATGACTACCCCTTCTTCCAGGCTTTGGACTACTTTACACATGGAAAAATATTCCATTCTCAACAAGTTGTGGAAAATGCCTTTGGCGATTTCTTTTCTTTTCTTTTCTTTTCTTTTCTTTTCTTTTCTTTTCTTTTCTTTTCGTTTCTTTTCTTTTCTTTTAATTATTCAGGATATTATGGGGGTATGAACATTTTGGGTACATGTAATGTTGTTTGCCTGGCCCAAGCCAGGGCTCCCCCACACAGTGCATTCTGCTTCCATTAGTTGTGGGTTTACCCACCCCATCCCTGTCACCCAGTGAGTGTTACTACCATGTGAACACCTTAGTGTTGGTCATTTAGTACCAATTTGATGGCGAGTACATATGATGTATGTTTCTCCACCCTTGTGATACCTCACTTCGAAGTATGGGCTCAATCTTGATTTCATTACCACTTGCTCTCCAGGCTTCTTCACTGCTGGTATAAACAAGCTGTCATTAAGATGGCAAAACTGTGTCATTAGCTTAGGCGTGGACTTTGATTAAAACATTGCTTCTAGTTTGAGATATAATAAACTATGCTTTTGATTCAAAATCAGGCATTTCATATTTAATTATCTAAAACTTCAGTTCTCACTAAGAATGAAAAGATTAAGAAAACATCAAGAGAAAGTCTTGAGGTGGGAGGGGACTTTTTATAGCATGTCTAAAGTATAGAGGCACAAGGAAAGAGTTTGAGGGGAGGAGAGGAGTGGGGGCATTAAGTGTATTAGAAGATGAGTGGACCAGTGATCATTTGAGTATGATGTTTATTGGCCTGAAATAAACAGGGATGTAAGGGTGATGAGTTAAGGTCTGACACATTTCTTGCTGTAATGTAATAGCTCATTTGATTCAAGCTGTGGTCCTGAACACTAAACATGGAGAGCTCAGTGTTAGTCCTAATTCGTGAAGTTACTAAATGTACGTCTGTGGGGGTAGAAGGGAAAACAGGCTGCTTTACTGAGGGCAAGAGGAAAACTGTTCTCTTTTCTGCACCCTGTATCTCACAGTCAAGTGATAGTAAAATGCCACGAGATAACCTTTGCTAATGTTTCAAATGTGCCACTGCTGCCAGTGGTGACATGACCCTTGATGTGATGCAAACAGGATGGACGACATGGAGAATAAGCTTCCTGGCTCAGATCAGTGTGGTAAATGAGCACAGCTGGAAAAATAGGGTCAAGATGCACTTAATTGAGGACTGCAACTTGGTGTTACTATGCAGTGGCTTACTTGGGAGATGCTGACTGAGGATGAAGTTGGAAACAATGAAGTGATATTTAACAAGCATGGGAGCATGACTCAAGGAGGAGTAGAAATCAATGAGGTAGAAACAGACTCCTCTTGAAGACAAATGAAGTAAAAATGGATCAACTCCCGGCCCTTTTCAGGATCCTTTTTCTGTTTGCAGCTAAGTCAGCCACGCTGAGTTCTAGTCATATTTCTTCCTGCTCTAAATTGCCTATATTTATGTCCAGTTATAGACATGAAAAATAGCCCAGTAGAAGCATAATTGCCCATCCTACTTACTCCCCAGCCAAAATTGCTGTTCATACTGCACTACTTCTAACTCACAATGTGCTTAAATGTCATCACTCAGTCAGTGTCCAGCTTAAACCAAATACATCATACCATTTCTCTATTCAGAATATTGGGTTGGGAGTAAACAAGGACATTACAAAGGACATTGTGCTAATGGATAGGAGTAGAATTCAGACATACACACACAGACAAAATCAGAATCCAAAAGAAATCTTCAGAGCAAAAGTTATGTTGTATTCCCAGAAACAGTTCTGCAATTTCCTAAGGCTGCTGAGAATTATATTTGTGGTTTGGTTCAGTGTCAAGGAAGCAGTTTCAAGATGGTTGAAAAGAATGGGATAGTTTCACTATTTTGTAACTAATATTCAAGCAAGGATGTATGGAGAGGGAGTTAATGCCTTCACAAACCAACTGTTGAATTTTGAAGAGGTGAGAATAATTCATCCTAAAGTTCAAGGTAAAGATTCAAATCCTCTAGCATGGTCTTTGAGGCCTTTTAGTATTTACTAACTTTGTTCTCACAACACTCAATTCTCACTACAGGTCCTAGTCGGCTAAAGATATTGTACACTACCCTTTGAGACTTTTCTGTTGCTGTTCTTAGTATGAAATGCAGATTTCTAATGCTCATTCTATGTGAACTCCACTCTCCAAAGCTCACTTCAAATATTGTCTCTGTTTCCCAGTCTTTATAGGATCATAAGTCACATACAGAAAAATGCTGAGCCTTTTTCACCCTCTACACTAGTGCTAGCACAGTGCTTTGAAGTAATATATATTGAGTATCTTTTACCTTCTGTGTACTTTGAGAGAACATGTAATGTGGTTGACAAAACCATGGGTTGTGGACTTGGAAATCCTTATCTCACATTTAATTCGGCCTCCACTCTGTACAAACCATGACACTTCAGAAAAATTTAGCCAAATTTACAATGATGTTAGCAGGTCAAATAAAATACAGTGTATAAATGGATTTACCACACTGTAACACCAATAGATAAATGAAAACTAATTCCTTTTATCTTTCAGTCCAAAATAATATTTCAACTAAAGTAAAAGAGAGAAATTCACATCTTAGAAAATAGCAAGTTTGGCTAAGTTTTGAGACAAAACCGTAGATATAGCATGCCTCTGAGAACACAGAAATATTTTGCTTTTCAAAAACTCTTTTTCCCAGAATTGTAATAGGAAAAAAACACTTTTAGTGTTTCATGTGCGAAGTCTATAGTAAGCATGTAATTTGGGGAAAAGAGTTGGCATGCCACCACCTAAACCTAACTATTTTTATCATGAAATGAAGAATACAGTGGTCTGTCCTATGATCCTTTCCAGGTCAAAGAGTATGATTCTTTATGATAGCACTTCTCTTATGACGGTCAGTATTAGCGACAGTGAGCAAAGAATATTGAGGCAAGTTGTAGAATCAGTTACGGAGTTGTAGAATCAGATCTGGTGAGGATGTTTCTTAACATGTTTAAATTATATTGCTTAAAACACAGCTACTTTTAAGACAAATATTGCTGTATGTGTGCTTCAGACATTATAATTCATAATGGGCCAGTTTAGAGCTCAGAAACATAAAATAGAGAAGAGAGTAGCATTTTAATTTTCCATCCATATTCTCACTGATTTTAATAGTGACTAATTTGGTCTGATTATTTGAAATGCTAATTAGATTATTTCATTTATCTGAGGTGAATTAAGTTCATTCAACAATCTCTCTTAATCTGTAAAATTCTAACACCAAACTATCTTGGTAATCTTATGTCTATCTAGGTAGTTTTTATCAATAATTTCATTTCTCCTCTATCTTGACACATGAAAGGATAGATGTGATAATGTGATTTACTTATCTAATGAAATGTGAGTGGAAATGATTTATATGGCTTCTAGGCAGACACATTTTAAAGTAGGTAAGTAACAAGCAGGTAAACAAATCACTAAATAGTACTTCGCATTTTCGAGTGAGGAGGACATAAAACAGTCTCCAGTTTACACATGATGGACTTGTATGAGTGAAAAATAAAATTAAACCACTGATAATCTGAGGCTATTTTTAATGCCTCATTAGACTATTTTCACTGATAAAGACATTGAAACAAGACGTTGAATGTGGTTATAAAAAAATCATAACACAGGCTGCAAAGGCTTACTGGTAAGTTGGTTGACAACAGAGAAACTATTATCTGGGGTTTGAAAGGTAGTCATCTATGTTATATAATAGCCAATTGTTTTTGGTAAAAATCTTGCCTTTGTTTATTAAACACATAACTCTGGGGTAAGAGTTTAGCAACAGAATATTTGCAGTGTGTGTGTTGCTTATTGGTGGCTGCCTTTGGTAAAGTAGAGAAGAAATAGATGACCTCAGGAAGTAAGTGGGCATTGTGAAAGTGTGTTGGAAGGGTTTATGAAGAATCAAACATCAGAAAATTTTAGATGTGGAAGAGGCAACAGATTCTTAATGTGACATAATGAAAATATAAATTTTAAAAAAACTCATAGCAGCAAAAACTTAAGTCTTTCAGCTAAGGCCATTATAGCATTGTGAAAACCTCTGAATAAATTAATGCATGTGAGAGTAAACATTTAACTAAAGGTATACTGCAAGTGAAACATAACAGTGCAAAATGGCTCATAGAAAATTAAGTGGGTGTGTTTTCCACCATCACACGATAGGTTCAAGGCACTTGGACACCTTGAAAAAGAAAGGAATATGAGGATAAGAAACAAAGAAATGTAGTAAATGTGAAAATTATAACTCAAAAGATACTTTGATCATGGCAATTGGGTGATCAAATTGGCATCAGATGATAAATTCACGCAATTTTCAGAGATATTTGGCTAAAAGAAGAACCGATCTAGACTTACATACTTTAAGGCTAAAAATGACATTGGGACCTCAACTATTTGAAGAGGAGGTGGGGTGAGAAATCAGTTGAGCTCTTAATAAAGACAATTTATTATTGCCTACTTGAGCATAATATAAAAGGAACAATCTCCCAGGTGTCAGAGCTGGAGCTATGAGGAATAATGGACAGGGATGCTACTAATTAGGGAGGCAGCCTAATTAAACATCCTGTCTCTGAAACCACTCTCTAGCCCCAAGTTCTGAAATTCTTCAATTTATCACTTTGAAAATCATGGACCATCATCAACAAAATCTCTTATATCTTTAACCACTTATTAAACATTATATAATTTTTTAATCTAAATATAATCTGGACCCATCCCTGAAACAGATTTCTCAGTATACCTCTTCGATGATGGTTTTAACCTTAATAGTTATTATACTACTGGTCCCTAAGGTAAAATAGGTAACCTTGGCCTCCTCGCTATGGTTTCTATACAATCAATTCTTTCTCTCTCCTCAGGGAACACACCAATATTTTTTGATAAACCTAGTTCCCGAATTGCCATCAGTCTTTTTAAAATTCCTTGTCTTAATTTTTAGAAAATTCAACATATGTACACTGATAAACTGACTAAATAAAAGTGTGGATTTGGGCTATATGTCTTATCTCTTAATACATTTTTATAATTTCCCTTGAATGCCATATTTTCAGCTAGCATTTGGGGCCACCATTAGGAAAAGTAATAGGTCAGTCAAAATCATATTAATTGATAAGAACCAATGCAATATTTACTATATCATACAGACCTCTTGCAAGGCCATGCTTTTTCAAACATCTAGTTTGTTTTTTAATATGGAAAGAATAACCAATATGAATGTTTATGATCCTCAATTTGTTTTGCTAACATGTCCAACGTTCATTTGGATGTTTCCTTTAGCAATTATACATTATTACATAGGGTCTCTGTTCCGGTTTCTTCTTGTTTTATAGTGTTATTATTATTCTGCTCCAGTCTGCTCATATATTTATTTGGTTTATTTTATAGTAATGTGCCCTTTTACTCTGTAGGTTGACATATATCTTTCTTGAATTGAGGCAGAATATCAATCAGTTAATCAATTTAAAGCAACAGCAATGAATATGTCTGGCATACTGATTATAGTTTTCAACGAACAATTTATATGGTATCAGGGATACCATATAAATGGGGCAGATTATCAAAACAGACTTAAGCAACCAAAAAAAGGATCCAATCTCCAGAAATGAGGTTTGTGACATAGGGACTCCACAGTAATCAGGCAAAATTCTATTTGTCAGGAAGATGAAATAGAGCTGTTTAAAAAGATGCTATCTGTAATGAGGGTCCTCGAGAAGGAAAACTTTTAGATATTTCGACAGGGCAGTCCATACATGACAGAATTGCTTACCAAAATCATTATAGGTTAGAGGAGGGAAAAGCTTGATATAGGTTGAGTTTCCTTGTCCTAGGCAAGTTTTTCTAGGACATATTAGACATCAAAACCCCTTCCCAAACCTATGTCCAGGTATCTGCTCCCTAGCTTAATCCTGAAACTGGTAAAAGTTCTTTTTGTTTCTCTATTAGCTATAGTCCCAAAGTTACTACCTGTCAAAATTTACCTATAACTTCAAAAGGAGATAACTCCAAAATATATATGGGATTCTACTTCATGCCTGATCACTTCATTCACTTCACAGGCAAGAAAACCCAAGGCATACTTCCTGGGCACCTTCATACATTCAAACATGTATTCTAAATGCATAACATAACTTTATGTTCAGGCAGAATAGGACATCTGCCATGATATATGTTGAAGACTGAGACTATTTATATCTATTAGCTTAATTATTGGGACTGAAAATTGAAATTATCCCTGTAAAAATCAGTTGAATATTCTAAAATTATTTTTCAAGAAGATAAGGATCTAAAGCAACAAATAACTTCATCGTTTGGTTTTGGGAAATCTTACCAATCAATACATGCAGATAAAATAATTAGAATAGGCAATCAGCTTGTTTACCAAATAATACTTTATTTATCAAGGCTAACTTCAAGAATTTTTTCTTGTTGTGTCTATAAATTCTAAATAATTATGTCATTAAATTTCATGAATTAATACATAATAATGTGCTAAATTGAGCCCCCCCAATAAAAGAACCAACTTACACTGCTTAAGGCAGACCTTGACGTCTATACATACATCTCCTGATGCCCCTTCATAGACTACAACTAAAATATTTCAGGGTGGTGTTCTTCCCTTCAGCTGTTTTAATGAATTTGGCTTTCCTGACTAGTAATTTTCTTAGTGGTCTTGGTGGCAGATTGACAACCGACTGCATAATGCCAGAAGGCATTGGATCCTTCTACATATGTCAGGAAGTCTTGCCTGCAAATTTATGGCTAACATTGAGTAAGATATAGTTAGAAACTAATGGAATTCGGAATATAACCGGCTTGGTTCAAATTTTTTTTCATTTTTAAAATATCTAACTGCTATGAGTACATAATCATTATATATATTTATAGGGTTCAAATTTTATGTCATTCTCAAGTACCTATTAAAAGCACATCACTGTATATGCTGCTGACATATCAATCCAAAAGTTTGAGTTAAACAGAATAAAAAGTCATAATTAGGAGAATGGAATAAATAATAAGATTTAGCACCCATGAGAATGTTGATCAGATAGGCAACAAAAATAAGTACCTGGGGAATCAGGTAGGAGAACATGGAGTTTAGTCAAATTGATCACAGACATCAAAACTAACCATCAAGAATAAAAGTAATAGCCCTAGGTAGGATTGATGGCAACAATGACTTTGAAACTGAGCCGACCTCTTTTTAGAAGAGAATCTTTGTATCTTCCCTGTACAAGAATACAACAGATAATAAATTTGCAGTAGAAAATCACATATAGTCTCAAGAACAGTTCAGAAACAGAGTCTAGTGGATCCTGACAATATCCTAATAACTTCCAGCTAAATATTAGAATAAATGAGTCCTTTTAATGAACATCATCTAATTTGAAGTAGAACCAGAAAAGAAAGTGTGGCTGAGAATATGCAATGATTTATTTCCTCCTTTTTGAACACTTTACCAAATTGCATGAGAAGAAGAAAACTTTTATGGCTTTTCTAGGTAAACTTTAATCCTCTCTGCGAGATAATTCTAGATAGATTGTTTTCTTTTTTAGACTCTACTTGACTGTCTAAGTCAAACATTTCATATGACTGACATACCTGACAGACATTGTATCAATGACAGGATACTTTTCCCAAAGAGTTACTGTGAATTTCTATGATGCCAGTTATTATTTGAAGATACAATGCCTTCTTTTCCTTCAACCTAGATGTCAGCTTTTGTTCATTCTTTCTCTACAAAGGTAATGGGCATCACTGACAATTTCTATTCTGCATGTTGAATACGAGAAATCTACGCTTCTTTGCCCAGAAGTGTTAGTTTTGTGAGGTTCATGTTTCAGTTTATCATTTTTTGTCAATGACTTAGGATGATTTTTATCTGGAAATCTTACACACTTCTCAGAATAAACACTGATTTTAAATATTTTTTGTTTTTTTATTAATAAATTCAGATTAGTACTTATTGTCTTTAAATGATTTCTATCCGGAATAATTATTTTCCATTTTAACATATAGACTTCTCGAAGTACAGTTTATTTGTCCCAATTACAATTTTAATAAGTTTTGTTTAAGGCAAAAATTGAAAATTAAAAATACAGAGCCAGAGCTGGAATCTTTAATTTGTTCTAGTTAACCTTAGAGACATTGCTCATTTGACCATAAAACACAGAATGTTAAAAAATAGATGAAGAATCAAAAATGTAATTTTGAGCTAAACTTTCCATTTGTGTAAGACAAATGTTTACCTCTTCAATGATTTAGCAGGCTTGCACTTATTATCAGTTTTTATGCTTATTTTATTTTGTAAAAGTTGATGATCTTAGGGCTTCTGTACAAGCTATTTCTATTCCTTGGAGCACATTTTCTCCTATTCATCACCTAAGTACTATTTACTCTTTGGTTCTCAGTTTTTCATTTTAACTATTAATAAAAGCCTCTCCTTGAACCTAATCTCCATTAGGACTCTGGATATTCCCCCATAGCTTTCACACTTACTCTCCTAGCATGATTACTTCGTAATACTTACATCTATTAGGCTTATGTAGGCTGCATAATGGCAGAGACTGTGCAGTGATACCTGTGAGTTTGTGGGTTTATATCCATGTATTGTGGTGTTTCTTATATTAAGTTTTAATACTTTGTAATTTAATATATGCTTGCCTAATTAAATAATCATCTCCTGGGAATGCTTAATGTCTCTTTCATTATTCACTTAGTCTTCTATTTACTCTCCTGATCACTTACACTGAATGGCTACTACGTGCTAGGTATGGTGCTGCATAATAGAAATTCAGTGATTGAGATTAAGTGAACACTTGAAAGGTACTCAGATTCAAAAGTGAAGACATGAATTAGAAAACAAAACATAACTCACAAATAGAGTACTGATTGTTATGTTAGCAAAAATGGGGAGAATCTATGTGAGTTAGTATAATTCAAGTTAGCCTTTTCCCGAGGGATGATATATTAAATTTTAAATAGATTTTACCATTTGAGAAAGACTCCAGAGCACCAAGAAAATGACAGCATGATTAAAATGTTTCAGATAGAGAATTTGAATAGGTTGCAGGAAGGTGGTGGCCAAGATGGCTGACTAGAGACAATGCTTATTGGATCATCCAGGCTGCAAAGCAGAATATTGGACTGAGGAGAACAGAAAGCAGTTACAGCCCAGGTGTGGATCAGGAAGAGAGACAACAGAGACATCTAGGGACCCACTGAAAAAAACTGCAAAGCTGAGAAAGAAGAACATATTCAGAAGATAGCGGTGCAGACCAAACTCAGAGAGGCTCGGAGCCAGGTGAGAGGATAAGAAAGGTTTCCCCTCCAACACCTAGGCGCCTTCAGTGAAATGCAGGACACAAAATATATTGGAGGGGCTTCCACCCTCCATAAGCCCAGGCATGGAAGCTAAATAGGAATAGCAGGGGAACCAGTGAACCCCAGGAGTTCGAGTGTCCAAAAGGGACACCCCACGGAAGGGTGCCATCAGAGACCAGAGTGCCAGCTTTCTTGCACCTACAGACACTTCCTCCTCTGGTCCTCCTGCATTCACGGTATCATAAAAGTTCATTTTAGCTTGGGCCGGTTGGTAGCCATGGCCGCTTCCCTCTGTTGCAACCTTGAGAGTGCTCTGAATGGCGAAGCTCAGGATGGAAGGGCTGATTCTCCACAGCGGGTGTGCACTCCCTGCCAAGCCTGCCATGGAGAGTGGGGCCACCTCAATTTGCGAGCTTCCTGCTTTCCAGCATTTCACGGGATTGCACGCTGGCAGCTTAGACAGGTGACTTAGACCCAGTATCCCCCAGACACCAGAGTGGTGCAGGGAGATGCAGAGGAGAGGTCTCAGTTTCAGACTTGGGTGGCAAGGAAGCCTTTGTGGACATATCCAATGGGAGATTGTGGAGGAATCGGGATCTGTGAGCTCACCCACCCGCCACCCCTGCTGGCGAACCACTGTATTGGATAGAGGTGAGGCACTCAGAGTGAATTAGCCCATCTGCTTTTCCCACAATTGAATGCCTCGGTGCACTGGCTGAATGGGAGCAGCAGCCCTACCCCCACTCACTACAGCAGAGAATGTAAAGATGTGGAAACAACCCAAGTGCCCATCAATACATAAGTGGATTAATAAAATGTGGTATATGTATACCAGGGAGTACTATTCAGCTTTAAGAAACAATGGTGATATAGCATCTCCTGTGTTCTCCTGGATAGAGCTGGGACCCATTCTACTAAGTGAAGTATCCCAAGAATGGAAAAATAAGCACCACATGTACTCACCAGCAAATTGGTTTCACTGATCAACACCTAAGTGCACATATAAGAATAACATTTATTGGATGTCGGGCAGGGGGGAGGAGGGGGAGG
>CAUYSK010033761.1:0-21597 GCA_963575035.1 Avahi laniger | reverse complement strand
GCACCATCGAGGGGATGGACACGCTTGAAGGTCGGACTTGGGGGCGGAAGAGGGAGCAAGGGCAACATACGTAACCTAAACATCTGTACCCCCATAATATGCTGAAATAAAAAGAAAATAATTTTTCCTATGTTTTCTTCTACAATTTTTATGGTTTCATGCCTAACATTGAAATATTTTATCCATCTTGAATTAATTCTCGTGTATGCCAAGAGATCGGATTCTCGTTTCATTGTTCTGCATGTGGCAGAACAGGACCATTTATTGAATAGGGCTTCCTTTCCCCAGTGTATGTTTTTGTTTGCTTTGTCAAAAGTCAGTTGGTAGTAGCTATATGGTTTTATTTCTGGGTTTGCTATTATGTTCTACTTGTCTGTGCCCCTACATTTATACCAGTACAACGCTTTTAGGTCACCATAGCCTTGTAGTATAATTTGAAGTCAGGTAATGTGGTGCCAACAAAAATCCCCAGCAATTATGATATTGTTGTCTATTTGTTTGCTTAAATTTAGTAGTATTCAATATATGAATCTAGGAGCTCTGTATTAGGTGCATATATATTTAGGGTACTTGCTGCATTGCTCCCTTTATCATTATCTAATGACCATCTTTGTCTTTTTGCCATTGTTGATTTAAAGTCTGTTTTATCTGAGAATAGCTACTCCTGCTTGCTTTTGGTTTCCATTTGCGTGGAATATATTTTTCTATCCTTTTACCTTGAGTGTGTGAGCATCCTTGCTAGTTAGATGGGTTTCTTGGAGACAACATGTACCTGGGGTGTGTTTTTGTCATCCATTCATCTAGTCTATATCTTTTAAAAGGATCACTAAGACTGTTTATATTTAATGTTAGTTTTCATACATGAGATACTGTTCTGTCCATGATGCTGAATAATACCTAGTTGCTTTGTTTTCTCCCGTGTATTACTTTTTTGTAAGAGTGTCAGCTTTAACTTTTATATTGGTGAGTATAGATTATTCTTTTCCAAGCTTACAACACTTGTAAGCATTTCCTGTAGGGCAGATCTAATGGTGACAAATTCCTAGTGTTTGGTTGTCTGGGAAAGACTTTATTTCTCCTTCATTTATGAAATGTAGTTTTGCAGGATACAAAATTCTTGGCTGGCAGTTATTCTGCTTAAGAAGGCTAAAAATGGGACCCCAATCCCTTCCGGCTTGAAAGGTTTCTGCTGAGAGTTCTGTTAGTCCAATGACTTTTCTTTTGTTAATCACTGCTCTTGTCTGACGGATTATAGGATTTTTTCCTTTGTTTTGACTTTAGTCAAGCTGTTTTCTATATATCTTGGTGATATCCTAGTTGTTATGAATCTTCCAGGTGTTCAATGACCATCTTATATTTGGATATCCAGACCTCTAGTGATACCAGGAAAGTTTTCATTTATTATTCTCCCAAATAGGTTTTCCATGCTTACAGCTGCTGCCGCTTCTCCCTCAGAGATACCTAAAATTCTTATATTAGCTCTCTTTGCATAGTTCCATATTTCTCACAGTGACTGTTCATTTTTTTTTCTACATTTTTTATTGAATGAGTATCTTTGAAATTCTTGTCTTCAAGGTCTGAATTCTTTCTTCTGTTTGGTCTAGCCTGTTTGTAATGCTTTCTGCTGTATTTTGAAATTCCCTAAATGACTCTTTCGTTTCTTTAAGTTCTATTATCTCTTTTCTAATGTGATCTATCTCTTTAGTGAATTTTTTGTTTATGTCCTAAATTATCACTATTATTTTTGGGAGTGTTTCTTTGAGATGATTTTCTACCATCTCCATGACTCCTTACATCATGCTTTTTGCTCATAATCTAAATTCTACATGTGTCATTTCAACAATTTCCTTTTGGTTGGAGTTCATTGCTACAGAGCCATGTGATCATTTGGTGGTATTGAGACAGCCTGTTTTTTTCATGTTGCCAGAGTTTTTATGCTGGTTCCTTTTCATCCTGGGCCTCTTCTCTCAGCTTGAAACAGACTGCAGATATGGTTTGCCTGTTCTCCTCTGCTGGGACCTCTGTTGCTTGGTGAAAATAGAGATGCGTCCCTGGATGGTGTACTCAAGTTCTAATCCAAAATCTTGACCAGGTAGGAGAGGAGCGGATGCACTGTGAGCCTTTAACACTACTACTCTGCTGCAACTCCCTGTTCCCCTGTGATTATCACTGGGCCACTGTGGCAGGCCCAGACCTTAGTGCCAGGTGCACATGAGGTAGATCTAGCCAGCAGTTAGGGGCATGTGTGTGGGATGGAAGAGATCTGCTGGCCGGGGCATACATGTGTGCAGGTCTGGGTAGCCAAAGTGCCAGGTGCATGAGTGAGGTGAGGTCAGTGCAGGGTGCAGCGCAGGGTGTATTAACTGTTAAGGGCATAGTAGCCCTGCAGGATCATAAGGCGTGGGGAGCAGCGGGCCCCTAGTGCAGAGTGGTCCAGTGATCACAGCGGGACAGGGAAGACCCATAGCTTCACGGATTCCCAGTGCTCTCACTCAGATGATCAGTCCAAAGATGGGTATCTATTTGCCCCTTTTGATACTCTCCTTGGGAGCGGTGTTGTACTGGCTGTTTCTTGTCTGCCGTCTTGGCTGTCTGCATATTATTTTTTTAAATGCTATAGCAGCTGAAGTTTTTCCTGCATTTGTGTGCCTTTCTCCTACATGGGAGATTTACATCTGTAGTTTTTTATGCAGGTGTTGCCAAACTTTTCTGAATGTGCTTGGGCACAAGTACAACCTCTCAGATCTCTAGTCCTTCAAACACTGCCTGAAATCCATTGTTAGACTTATTGCATTTAGAGCATCAAAATCAGATTTAGTCTTGCGTTTGACTGTAATGCATAATTTTAGAGCTGCTGATGCAGAAGTCCTGTGTTACCAAGGATATATTTTAGAGGAATGACCCACAGGGTTTAGCATTACCTTTTCTCCAATAGAATACATAAAAAATGTATTTTATCATCTTGATAAAAGAAACATCACATGGAGTAATAAAGTAATCTGACCAAATTTATTGTGCTTTTCTTTTAAGCATATAGTTTCACCAACAGAACTATTTCAAAATCAATTACAATTTTACAAAATTTGGTTTTAATATGCATCCCTCCCCTGGGTCAAACTTTAATCTAAGTTTTTTAGTTAGTTATATACTTGAGGCCTTTGCAGACTGCATTGTATATTCAGAGTATAAGAATTCATGAGACAATCTCAGCATTCTCATTAGAAACAGCGAAGTCCAAAATCACTCCTGTACCTGCAGGCTTATTGGCCGATAGACACAGAAATCTAATGCAGACCTAGTAATATATTTTAGCTGCCCTTGCCGGTACATATACCTTCTCAAAAGGAAGGCCCATATATTTTGATGAGGAATATTATAACCCTGTTCCCAAGTTACGTTTATCTCTACTGGGCTTGAACCTGACATGGTGTACAATCAGCACATCAAAACTAATGATGGTATACGTGTGAGACACAAAAACTTGAAATCAATTGCCTAAGGATTTTCTAACTGTTGCCACAAGTCTACATGTCCATTTTCCATTTTTAAAAATACTACCTAAGTTATAAGAAAAAGCAATTCTGATGTAAAAATAATGTATACTGAATGATTCTATTTATGTAAAGATCAAAAATAGACATGACTAATCTCGAATGTTAGAAGTCAGGTTAGTAGTTACCTCTGAGGAAAAAGAAATGAGTAATAATTGTGAGGAGGAAAGAAAGGAACTTATATAATGCTGATAATATTGAATTCCACTATCTGAGTAAAGGATAAGTCTGCAATATACACATCCATATGGCAGACTTAGGATTTGTGCACTTTTCTGTATGTATGTTATTAGTAATAAAAATACTTAAAAATGATAGTTTCATGGAGTAGAAAGCAATCGCCTGAGGATTTCTTAACAGCTACCAATGTGCCTATATTTCAGTCTTTTCTTGGTAAAAACAAAAAATGAAAACAAAAACAAATTATGGCCTGTCTTATTTGGGGGCATAGAATGAATTCATGAAAGTACTAATAGTTATGTCTTTTAACAATAATAACAATAAAATTTGTTATTATTATCCATTTTACCCATACACTTCTAAAGAAGCTAGTGAACAGAAAATTCTATGTAAGTTGTCAATGGGATTGTTTTAAACTATCCTGTCTTATATGTTCATTTAAAATTGGATAGATGGCTTTACAGCTCCTGGGCTAGAATAAAAATATCAGCATATTTATGATAGTTAAGACAATGAGAATGGATGAAACTGCCTACAGAGAGAGAGCATAAAGTGAGTAGAAAATGTGTCCAAGAATACAATTTTGTGAGAAGTGTCAAGACTTAAAGGACAGATTGAAGGAGATAATCTAGTAGAAAATACTGAAGAGGAACAGTCACCTGAGTAGGTTAGCCATAGCAACGTATCATCAGAATCCAGTGATGATGGATCCAAACAGGGGGAAGATCAAAAGTCTGCAATGAAGCAAATGCAACGTCAATAAAGTTGCTTCCCTTAAGCATGTTTAAAAGCTAAAAGGAAGGAAGTAGTATTGGCAAAGTTAAAAATACATGTGAGATTAGAAATCCAGAGATAATAAATTAACTTTAATCAACGTTATTAATATGACTTAGTAGCTACTAAATGCCATCTCTTTCGATCGTATTATCCAGAGTGGTTTTACCCCAATACTACAACAATGGATTTAATCATTATTTACAGATTATCGTGCCAAAACGTCACTTTAGGGTAATTAGAATGACCTTTGAATTTATTCACACATTTACCATGCCACTCTACCTCCTGTAAATCATGAGAATTGTCCAGGAATCTTTTAATTTTATTCTAGTCTAAGTTTTAGAATGATATCTTTATAATATGTTCTTTTTTTATGTGTTGTTTAAGTTTCTGTTAAATAAGTTTTGGCCATGATCAGTAACTCATTATATTTACCTGTTTTTATGCTTCACAAAGCCAAAAATATATAAAATTATGCAAATTATATAATTTATTGAGGTTTATTTCGGAATAAACTCCTTTGAGATCGTTTCATTATAATTCATATAACAGTAATAAGTAAATGTAACTTCAAGCCCAAACAAGTAAAAATAGAGAGTTTTAAGAATCTTTCAAAAAGAAAATTTTCTAAAATTAATGCATTCATTTGGTTAGCCATATTCCTGAAAATCAATTAATATGATAGGTATGAGAGAAAGGCAGATTTACAAAGGAGGTGCTTTAGTTTAGACCCCTGAAAATGAAAACATACAGTAACTTTACAAGGACCATTTCATGGTTGCAAGAATTGAAAAAGAAAGTGCAGAAGCTAACACAAATATATATTATAATTGATTTTTAAGAAAGAAACATGAAGCCTGTAATAGTTTCCTTTGAACTAATTATGTCATTCTCTAGATTAAAATTATTTAATATCTCCCCTTTACCAAGGTTCTTAGAATGTAAAATAGGTCTTAGTTTGTCTTCTTATTTTCTTTTTATTGTGAGACAAGAACCTCACTGTCACCCCAGATAGGGTACCATGCAGGTGTGTCATCCTAGTTCACTGCAACCTCAAACTTCTGGGTTCAAGTGATTCTCCTCCCTCGGCCTCCCAGAGTGCTAGGATTACAGGCACGAGCCACCACTTCCAGTCTGGTTTGTCTCCTTAATGCTTTCAGTCTCATTTTTAATCAGGTCCTTTTTGGCTCTATGCTTAGGCCATACTGAACTATCTGAAGATTCCCAAATGTCCCAGACCAGTTCAAACCTCTATAAATTTGCATTTCTAAAACCTCTATAAATATTAGCTTCTTCTTGTACTTGAAAGTTTTCTCTCCATACCTACTGATTTAGTCATGTTAAGTCTATTCTTTGGAGCCCTTCCTGAAATCATGTTCCTTACACAGAATTGTTTCCTCTCCCTGTTGTACACCAAATGTATACTGATACAGATTTTAAGCTCAGTCTCTTTTATATTCTATCACATCTGTTTAAGTCCCCTGTCCCTATAACACCTTGTGCATATTGAAGATAGGATCACAAATGATTCCCCACAGAATCTCTAGCACCTTATATAGTTTTGAACATCATTAAAAAATATTTGCAGAATAAAGAACCGGGAAATAGATTTTCGCAAACATGTTCAAGTGATTTTTGAGAAAGATACAAAAGCAATTTGATGGAGGGAGTATGGCCTGTTGAACACTTGCTGGAACAATTGAACTCGTGTAGGCAAAAGAACACACCAAAAAACAAAACAAAACAAAACAAAACAAAACAAAACACACACGCACACACCTTAATCTAAACCTTACAATTTATTATACTCGGGTTTCTCTTTTTAGGTTGTATAAATCTTTCATCTTTTAAACCTTACAACTAATATAAAATTTAACTCAGAATAAGTCATAGACTTAAATGAAAACTGTAAATGCCACCTGGGAAATTCAAATTAAAATTACAATAAAATATCGCTACGCACATATCCGAATGCAAAAAGTAATAATAATTTAGAAAGTAACCATACCATATCCTAGCAAAGATGCATAGAAATAGGATCACTCACTCATACATTGCTGGTGTAAAACTGTAAAATTTTTCAACTACTCAAAAACAGTTGAACAATTTCTGATAAAAATAAACATGAAAATACCATGCTCTTAAGCGTTTTCCCTAGAAATGTGAAACTTATGTTCACAAATGTTTATAGCAGCTTTATTTATAATAATTCCAAACTGGAAAAAAATCCAGATGTTTTTCAATAGGTGAAGGGTTAAACAAACTATTAATACATATATACTATGGAATACTACAAAACAATAACCCAGAAATAAGTCACATATCTACAGCCAAGTGATCTTTGACAAGTCAATAAAAACATATACTGGGGAAACAATACTCTTTTCAACAAATGGTCCTGGGAAAATTGGATAGTCATACGCAGCAGAATAAAACTGTACCCTATCCCTCACGATAGATAAAAATCTACTCAAGATTGATTAACAATTTAAATATATGGCCAGAAAGTATAAAAGCACTAGAAGAAAACCTAGAGAAAACTCTTCTAGACATTGGTCTAGGCAAAGAATGTATGAACTAAAACCTCAAAAGCACAAGCAACAAAAACAAAAATAGACAAATGGGACCTAATTAAACTAAAGAGCCTCTACACATCAAAAGAAATAATCAACAGAACAGACAGATGACCTACAGAATGGGAGAAAATATTTGCAAACTATGCATCTGACAGGGGACTGATTTCCAGAATTTACAAGGACCTCGACAACTCATAACAACAACAACAAAAAAGAAATAACCCCATTAAAAAGTGGACAAAAAACATGAACAGACATTTTTCAAAAGAATACATACAAGTGGCCAGGAAGCATATGAAAAAATGCTCAACATAACTAAGCATCAGAGAAATGCAAATTAAAATCATAATGAGATATCATCTTACACCAGTCAGAATGACTTTTATTAAAAAATCAAACATTAACAGACGTTGGTGAGGATGTGAAGAAAAAGGAACACTTACACAGGTGGAAGTGTAAATTAGTACAATCTCTATGGAAAACATTATGAAGACTTCTCAAAGAACCAAAAATAAAACTATCACTTGATCCAGAAACCCTACTACTGGGTATCTATCCAAAATAAATGAAATCATTACATAAAAAAAAAAAATACCCACACTCATGTTTATTGCAGTGCTATTCACAATAACAAAGATTTGGAATTAACCTAAGGGTCCATCAATGGATGAATGGATAAAGAAAATCACACACACACACACACACACACACACACACACACACACACACACACACAGAAACTGGAATACTATTCAGCTATAAAGAAGAAAGAAATCACGTGTTTTCCAGAAATTTGGATGGAACTGGAAGCCATTATCTTAAGTGAAACAACTCAGAAATAGAAAGTCAAATACCATTTATGTTTTTACTTACAAGTGGAAGCTAAATAATGTGTGCACATGGACATAGAGTGTGCAGTGACAAACTCTGGAGACTCAGAAGAGTCAGAGTGGAAGGGGGTGAAGGATAAAAAATTGCTTAATGGATACAATGTACATTGTTCAAGTAATGATCACACTGAAAGCTCAGACTTCACCATTATGCAATATATCCATGTAATAAAACTGCATTTGTACACCTTAAAATTATACAAATAAAATAAAGTTAAGTTAAAAAAAACAAACTGTAATGCATACATAATATGGAATACTACGAATCAATATAAAGGCATGAACTATTGATATATATATATAACAACCTTAATGACTCCGCAGGAAGTTACGCTGTGTGAAAAAATCAATCACGTTGTGGTGATGAATACAGGAACACAAATGTGATATAATTGTGGGAACAAACACACATGAAGACATGTAAAATTGGAAAAATATGAATAAGTTTGAAGATGTTTATCAATGTCAATATCCTAACTGTACTATAGTTTTGCAAAATGTTACCATTGAGAAAAACTGGGAAAAGATAAACAGTATCTTTCTGTATTATTCTTATAATTGTATGTAAAACTATAATTATCTCAGAATTGTCATTAAAATATTATTTGAATAAGTACATTAGTTTTGTTCACACACATGTCCAGGGTTTTTACATACATTTGTCAAGAGGAATAGGAAAAAGTTTATCTAGTACATCCCCCTGGAAATGGAAGAATAGAGAAATTAACTTTTAACCCTTCTAAATGGAGATGTAATGCTGTTAACCAAGAATCATCAAAAGACAATAAAATAAAAGCCATAGAGCTTAAAACATCTTGTCAGATAAACCAAAGAGCTTTTTTTTTTTTTTTAACAATATGGGAGAAGTCGAGTACTGCCAATTTTTTAGAGGAAGTAACCCGGTTATCTCGTCAGATTTAGTAGATAGTTTCCTAAAAACATTGGTTAAGCAGGAAAAGGAAAATAGCTGAAATTATTTAAAAAACTAAAATAGAATATTAATAATGAAAACTTTTTACATAATTTAATTGTTGGAGTTTGTTTTTTGTGGTAATTAGAATGATTTGAAGTGATTGAATAATAAGACATAAAAATATCTTTTAAAAACTATAAAAAACACATCAAATTTTCTCCTACACATTACAATTAAACTGCATATTAATCGTGTCCAAAAAAGTTTACATTTAGCTTAATACTTAATACATTTATATAAAACTGTGAAAACACAATTTTTTATATTCAAAGAATACAAATGCATATGTCTTAAATCAGCCAATATTACAGTCTTGTCACAGATACTTGAGAATGTGTCTCTTAGGAAATAAGTGGGAAAAAAACCTAATTATCTATGGTAGTTGTTTCAGAAGAAGAAAAGTTCATTAAGGGGAAGTGGATCATCATAAAAGTCTACATCCTCTTTGTCTTCATGTTGCGTAGGCGAAGAAGGAGGAGGAAGGGGAGGGGCTGGCCTTGCTGTCTCAGGGTGGCAGAGACAGAAAAAATCTGCATGTAAGTATATCCATGCAGTTCAAATCCATGTTATTTAAGAGTCATCTATAATTTGAAATCACTGAAATAAAATACATTTCCATGTGAGTGTGGTAGAGTAGGTGGGGAAATTTTGGTAAGAATGACAATAAAATAAAAGAGGTCACAGGAGGAATTCCTGAATTGATGACCAGAAATGAGGAATCACCCAAAACAAAGAATCAAGTGTCAGGGAGTCGATGATGGTGAAATAGTATGTTTAGTAAGAAGGTTTGTATTATTCAATTTCAATATTCCATTTGTTTTGTACAAGGCCCATGACACATAAACTCTCCAAGAGTCCATAATCTTTTTAAGTCTGACATCACACCCCTCTAATCAAAGCCCTACAATTTCACCTCATATAAAAAGCAAATTCTAACATTTTACAGTATCCATTAGATTTAGTAATTTCCCTTATTTCTTTGAGTTCATTTTATACTTCCTTCTATATACTAACCCAGCTCAAACTGCACTGGATTTCTTGCCTAGGGATACTCTTCCCTAATGTAGCTCATTGTTTTAAGTCTTTCCTCAAATATCATCTGTCTCATGATTCCTTCAGTGAGCAAGCACATCATTTAAAATCATAACCTGCCCATTGTCCATGCCCCACATTTCTGATCCCCTTCACCCGTGTTATTTTTTGAGGCATTTATAAACTGTGGTAGATTAGATTATTGTTTAAATTTATATAATCCCTCCCATTTCTACATTAGGGCATGTTCCCCTCCCCTTGACATTGTATTAATATGTGGTAATATGAGAATTATTTAAGAAAAGGTATATATTTGGGGCCATAAGATACGCTTCAGCCAATGGATGTTAACAGTTGGAATTAAGCAGAGGCTTTATTTTATTTTTTTTTTTTGCATGGTGAAGTATGTCTTTTGCTGCTCTGCCATCCCCATCATAAGTATATGTTCCTGAGAGCCTGCTGGTCCCAGGACCATGGGGGACATGAGAAGTGGATCTGGACATAACTTACACATTGAAGCCAATCCCATTAAGACTGATGCAAATCAGCTGTCCCACAGTTGACTCACACACATGAAAAAACTCAACTGAGAGCATCAGAGCCACTCTTTTATACTCATAGATACATAAGAAAAAAAGCTTTACAGTTGCCTGACATTTGTGTGTTAGGCAAAATTATTCCAATGTCAGGTATCTTATACATCTTTCAGTATACCATAATATTTACGTATTACTATACATTTTGTATATTATTTATCTTACCTTGGTAGATGCCAACATTACAAAGGCAGGATTTTTTGTTTTGTTTCATCATAATGTATTCCAAAATGTAGAATAATAGATATAACTTAGTAGGTTCTCAGAAAATACTTGGTTTTTTTTTTTTGTTTTTTAAGATGAGTGTCTCACCATGTTGCTCAGTCTGGTCGCAAACTCCCGGGCTCAAGCCAGTCTCCCAAGTAGCTGGGATAACAGGCACACACAAATGTGCCTGGCTTTTTTTTTTTTAAGGGACTGGTTAATGGGTACAAAAATACTCTTAAACACAAAGAATAAAATTTAGCATTGGTAGCACAGCAGGGTAACTATAGTTAACAATAACTTATTGTATATTTCAAAATAACTAGAAGAGTGGAATTGCAATGTTCCTAACACAAAAAAATGATAAATGTGTAATGTGCTGTACATCCCAATTACCATAATTTATTTGATCATTGTTCATTATATGCTTGTATCAATCTATCACATGTACCCCCAAAATACATGCAACTATTATGTATCCATAAAAATTGAAAAGTAAAAATTGAAAATCAAACCTGTAACATGAATGACTAGAGATGCTTGGCATATATCCCTCACCAAAGAAAGGACCATATCCCTCACCAAAGAAAGGACCAAAGCGACACATAAACATCTAAGATTTGACAGGAGTGTTGAAAGGAGAGTTCTGGAATATAGTGAGGCAGTGGAGATATACCTGTTATGATCTGAAGTCTGGGAAGGCTTCAGTCTGGTCAGGTGGAGGCACCTGACCTCTACAGCTCTGTCTCCTCCTCCCAGATTATGCCTGTCTGGAGTCAGGAGGGACTCCTCATTGCAGAGCTGATACAAAAAGGAGAAAGAGAAAGAGAAAGGAATCAAACTTTGACATTACAGAAAATTGCTCAATGACCATAACAAAACAAAACAAAATACAATAAGAGAGGAAGTAAGGTACAAAGGACATACAAAATTATCAGAAAATAATCAACAAAATGACAGCAGTAAGTCATCACATACCAATAATAAGCTTAAATGTAAATGGATTAAATTTCTCGTTTAAGGATAGAGACTTGCAGAATGGATAAAAAACTATATGAAGCCTACAAGAAACTCACCTCATCTATAAAGACACACATACTGAAAGTGAAGAGTTAGAAAAACATATTCCATGCAAACAGAAAGCAAAGAGAAACAGGAATAGCTATGTTTATATCAGACAAAACAGACTTCCAGTTAAAAGCTGCACAAAGAGATAAAGAGGGGATCAAATCAGCAAGAGAATTTAACAATTGTAAATATATATATGCACCTAACACTGGATAATCCAGATATATTAAGCAAAAATTATTAGATCTAGAGGAAGAGATAGACTCCAATGGAATTATAGTTGGGGACTTCAATATCCCACTTTCAGCAGTGGACAGATCATTAGACAAAAAAGTAATTAACAAAGAAACATCAGACTTAATCTAATCTGCACTATAGAACAAATGGATCTAACAGACATTTACAGAACATTTTAACCAACAGCTGAATAATACATATACTTTTCATTTGTCCATGGAGAATTTTCCAGGATTGATCATATGTTAAGACATAGAGCAAGTTCAAAAATTAAAAAAAATTCAAAATCATATCAAGTATTTTATCCAACCACAATGGAATAAAATTAGACATCAATAATAAGAGAAAAATTCAAAACCATGCAAATATATGGATATTAAACAACATGGTCCAGAACTACCAATGTGTAAAGGAAAAAATTAAGTATGAAATCCAAAATTTCTTGAAACAAATGAAAATAGAAACACAGCATAACAAAACCTATTGGAAAGAGAAAAAGCAGTATTAACAGGCAAGTTCATAGCAATAAATGCCTACATCATTAGCAAGATTTCAAATAAATAACCAATAGTGCACCTCAAGAAAGTAGAAGAGCAGGAGCTAACCAAACCCAAAATGAGCAGAAGAAATAAAAAAAATCAGAGCAGAAATAAACAAAATCGAGACTTAAAAATACAAAAGATCAACCAAAAAAAGTTGATTTTCTGAAAAGATAAACAAAGCCATAGAATCAAGATGCAGAACTATTTCATCACCACAAAGGAGCTTCCTCATCTTACTCCCCTGTAGTCTCAAAACCCCAACCCCATCATTCCCTGGTACACATTAATCTTTAAATGTATTTTGGATTTGGAGGGTATATGCATTGTTATCATGCACAAAACTGACAGTTTTATATCTATTTCTAGTTCTTTACCTTCTTTTTTTCTATTTTTCCCTATTATTACACTACCTAGAATCATCAGTGTAATGTTGAACAAGAGAAGCATTAGCAGGCATATTTTTTCTTTTCAGATATTAATGCGAAGGTTTCAGTAATTCATCGTTAAACATAGTATTTGCTGTAAATTCCTTGTAGATACTCCTTATTAGATTAAGACAGATCCTTTATGTTCCCATTCTCCAAATTTAAAATGAAGGTATGGTACTTTATCAAATGCTTTTGCTAAATTTGTCCATATGGTTGTACAATATTTCCTTTTTTCCCTTAAAGTCTTCAGACACAGTGTTAAAATTTCTAATTATGTCACACTTGCATTTCTGGAATGAAATCCTTTTGTCATAATAAATTATTACTATGTGTATGAATACCCATGCATGTACACATCATATAAGGAAATTTATTGTTACTTGAATTTGATTTACTGATATTTTTTAGAATGTTTGCATCTGTGTTCATGCATAGGATTTGCTTGTCAATTTTCTTTCTTTTAATTTTCTTGAAATTTTGGTTTCCAGATAATTCTGGCTTTATACAATAACTTGGAAAGTTTTTTCTTTTTTTTTTTTTTTTTTTTCTGGTGGGAAGGGGGAGTCTGTATGGTATATCTTTCTGAGAATTTTATTACTGAAAGTATTTTGGCCTAGAGTTTTCTTTACTGGGTTACTTTTTAAAAATCATCGTTATTAAGGCTAATAATTTACTTATGATAAAATGCACCCATTTTAATTTAGCATTTTGATGACTTTTGACAAATGTATGTACTTATTTAACCATCATACGATTAATGTACAAAATGTTCCTATCAGTCTAAAAATGTTTCTCTGTGTCCCTTTCCATATGATAAATAAAAGAAGCCAGTTGCAAATATATATATAGATAGATAGACAGATAGATAAGTCCATTTGTTTGAAATTCCAGGAAACTACAAACATAATCTGTCATGAGAAAAAGTCAAGTAATGGTTGCTTGGGTCACAGTGAAGAAATTGACTATTATAATATTTTTAATGATGATTTAAAATTAGAAAATATCCTCAACTACCCACGGCTAAAAAAGAACACCAAACAAAATTTGATTACATTTTCAAAGAGTAACTTTCATATTTATATTATAGATAATTAGTTGGAGATGGTTAAATAAACTACTAGATACCTGAGTATTTAATTTGTTTCAAGCAATGTACTAGACCCTCTTGAGCATTATCACTTTCAATTCTCAAGATGATTTTACAAGATTGATATTAATAGCATGCTTTTTTCCTATAATGCATTTAATAACACAGATTCTTTAAAATAACTTTATTCAGATGATCCGCCTGGTATGTTGCAGCACAGTGACTTGAACTCAGATTTTTCTGACACCTAAGCCTGTGCTGTTTAACCATTATGTTTTTGCATGTTTACAGCAAAGTTGTACAAAGTTACGTATTAACTCTTGATAGCTTTTATCAGCATTCTTCTTTGAGTGGGATCCATTTTGTCTAGGAATATATTTTGATTAGATAATTCCATAGAGTTCCTAGAGTGAGAATATGAAAGCATGTGCTAAATTACAAGAGAAAATGATGTGTGAGTGTGTGTGTGTAAGCGAGACAGAGAGAGAGAGAGAGAGAGAGAGAGAGAAAATCAGCAAAAGGGGAAAGAAAGAAAGGAGGGATGAAAGAGGAAGGGGGAGAACACTGAACTATTTTGTAGGTAAGAGTTTGAGGCGATCATAGCAGAGGGAATAGAAAGATGGTACAAGACAAATGTTTATTTCCTTCTGAGACATGGCCCAGGACTAGGACCCAGATTTGGGCAGGGATCTGTAAGCTGGCAGCATGGCACACCTCACAACACTAACAGACTCTCTCTGGCTCATTCCACTCTGCCTTCTCACAGCGGGCACTGATTAATAACTTGATAATGAGCAAAGCCACTACAGAAGGAAATTGTAGCTATTAATATAGAAACTCTTCTAACCTGACACAGGCAAGTGGCTCAAGGCAGGCACCTAGGAGAGGTCGCTGGCTATGCTGCTAACTCAAAGCATATGTCTGACTTAGCAACTGAATTCCTTGGAATTTAATTACTTAGCATGATTATATTCTGACAACAAACTCATTATTGGAAGGATTGATTATTATTATGCAAACATTTCCATTATTCATTTATAGAAAACTTGGGCATACTTCCCAGACTAGAATTGAGCCCTCCACTTCTTTTCACTTCATTACCTTTTTAGTTGAATATGTTTAACTTTCCAAGGTGGTTTATTTTGACTCATGTCCTTCTTTAATATGGTTAAGCCATTAAAATCCATTCAGAAAATGGATGTTTCTTCAGATAAAAAAGCAGCATTATGATGATAAAATACAGCATAGATCTGTCAGTTCTGCTCCAACAACTCAGCTCATAGTTGTTTGCTTGTTTGCTCATAGATCTTTATATGCACTGACGTAGTATTTTATTTCTTAAAGCAGACCCAAAAAGCAATAATTTGGTATAATAGATTAGCTGCTAAAATGTCAGTAAAAAGGCCTTGCTATATGCATTTGTTGAGTAAATGAACAGGTGAGGGAAATGACTCTAAGTTGTCTTATTTATCTAATGTTTTAATCTTGAGATAGCACTGACCTTATTACTCTGTTTCTAAAGAGAGTATTCTCTGCCTTCAAGCAAACATCAGTGAATATCTTCAAACAAAATTCCATTAAACTCTCATGAATATTTAATATCATTTTATATTTTCATGAGTATATGAAGAATAATTTCCTTTTGCTAATAAACTTCTTATTTCAGCATTATTCATTCCTAACAGTAAGTTCACAGTGGAAGTTTCAGGTTCAAGAGAAAGGTTGCTCTCCCCTATTCCATTGATCAGAGTCTGTTTTTTCTGTACCTGTGAATCCAAGATGACATTTTTGCGGTCCTAAATTGTTGGGGTCTGAGTAATACTTTAGATTCAGAGATTATCAAATATTTCTTTATCTTGCATCTACTCTGTATTATCATTTTCAAAGAATCATTACTTCTTCAATATGACTGGTCAGTAACTTTGAAACTTGATTCTAAGAAATATTTCAGATTTCAATGGCATTGGAAGCTATTTTGATAAAGTAGTCCATGCCTCTTACAGGTTTACCTTTTATGGAGAGTCACAAGGGCTTCTTGTTTTCAAATCAGGATTTGAAAAGTGAAATACAAAATATATAAACAAGCAACACAAACAGTTGTAGAGGCAAAAGCTTGATACTCCTTTGATTCATGGAGATACCTTTATGTTTATTTCAGAGAAAGCTGAAAATTGTGAAAGCTACTGAAACTAAATTTATAAAAATAGTTTGGATTCTGACATACATAAAACATACAGTTTCTGAAAATTTCCCTTTCTTTTCCCACAACTACTCCTAATCCTGACAAAGATGGAACATCAGAAATAAGATATATCTCAGCCTTTAAATGACGAAATTTAACAACAGTTACCAGATCTATATGAGACATATTACAGGGACCTCAGCCTATAAAATGGACTCTACAAAGGTACACACATGTTGATGGGAAGATAGATGTGACCTATAAGAAAGAGAGAACAAGTAGGGCAGATGCACAAATGGAAGACAGCCTTTGCAAAATGATAAAAATAGGAGGCCATAATTACAAAAGTTCTATGAACCACATGGGGAAAAAATATCCACATTTAGATAAAAGTAAAATTAATTAAAAACAAAGAGATTATCTTTAAAATTGTCATAGAAAAAAATACAGACTTATATAGAAATACGTAATAGACTAGAGTTTGCCTGAAGCTGAAGGGAGTAGGCTTTGAGAGAATGGGGAGTGACTACAAGTGAGTACAGGAATTTCCTTTTCAGTGGACAAAAATTGTTCTAAAATTAGATTGTGGTAATGGTTACACAATCCTGTAAATATCATAAAAACATATTATACACTTTCACATGCTGAATTGTATAGTTTGTGAATTGTATCTCAATAAAGATTCTATTAGAAACAGTCTGTAACAGAAATAGCAGAAGCTTAATTCACAGTGACTCAGGGGGTCATTATCATAAACACATTGATACACAAACACACACACACACACACACAAAGCTATTTGTTTTTAATGGTTGCATTTGGTAAGATATTCACATACTAAAACAGTTGCCAGTTTCACATCTGCCTCAAATATGTTTGCATGTATTTCCATTTGACATATGAGTGTCATCTCTAAAGCTTCCATATTGCCTATCAAGGCTTACATACGTCAAAGGTGATTTAATCAAAAACAGAGGTGCTGGAGCAGCAGTGATAACAATATTCAGTACTGCTGACGATGACACAGGTCTTTGATGTTAAAGCAAGGGGATGAAAGACAGTTCATTTGAAGCAAAGGAAGACATACACATTCTATAGCAAAACACAATGAAGTAAAAATGGGTAGGAGGAAATATTAAAGTGCACAAAAGAAGGGAAGAAAGAAGTAAAAATTGGACAAAGAGAGAAGATCACCTTCTTCTACCATGGCACCAATATGTCGTTATGTGGTAGCAGTGTCAAGGATAGGTGAAACACTTCCAATACTTACATTAAGTTGAGGCTCTGCTAAGCAAGTTGAAATGTGAAACTAGAAGGTCCTTTGAGTATTGTGAGGATGTTTATGGTGTATTAGCACCATATTGTTTAGCACAGGTGTTTCAGTAATTGTGGAATACTGGGAAAATGCACAGCGTTCCATTTATCTTCATCATATCCCAAGGTGATACACCAGTAGCAATTTAGCACCTGCTAGAGCTATTTGGCATCTGTGGTATTTACCGAAGTGTTTGGTCTTAAAGGTTGGAAGAGTTATTTTGTACTTCCATACATGCTGGGGAGTTATCAAGCACTTGCCAATACCAAATGCCTTGTATAACCCTCTGAGTGAAAGTTGTAAAAGCAAACTTAATAAAGAATAGTGAATAAAAATTTTATAAATGTGGCAGATTAGATTATTTTTACATCCCTTCTCCCCATCAAAAAGAGATTTTTCTCTGACCACCAGGGAGAAAAATTACTATAGTATGGCTTAACAATATAACTTAAACATTTATAAAGAAAGAAACAACTTGAAATGTAATTGTTTTAATATTTTAATATTTTCTGTAGTGGACTTGTAGCTGTGTCACTGATGGCAGGGCAACAAATACGTTAGGATAAATAGTTCTATCTCCTCTACATTTCAATCCGGTATTGAAATATGAGCAAATTAGCAACTTAAATAAATTTATCATCTAAAAAGAATACATATCATAGAGATAAATGATGATGGATTTTATATATACATTATATATATTGAGAAAGAGAGAGAGATATTAAATCTCTAGCTTAAAATCTTGGCTACTACAGAAGCTATGTCTTAAAGAAAAACAAACAAAATTTTAGGGTCTGGTGACTTCACTGGCAAGTTCTATGAAAAAATCTAAACATATACAAACTATTCTAAAGAATAAAAAGGCCTTGTTATAAAACCAGAAAGGACAGTGGAAGAAATGGAAATCCCAAGGCAAACAATCTTAGATGCAGGTGCAAAATGATAACTAAAATATTACCAAGTCGAATCTAAAGTATATAAAAAAGATAAAAATCATTTGTAGGCTTGTTTTATAAAAATAACATAAGATTATTTAAACCATAAAAAATCAATAAATGTAAGCTACCATATTCACAGCATAAAATCAAAATTATAGGTGAAAAATATTAAGAAAAACTGAATAGGTGTAAAAGAAGCCGTTTCAGTGATATACCATTCACTTACAATTTATAAACTAAAGCATTCGTGGATTAGAGACTTTTTTCTTTGCCTGTTTTTCCTCTGCTATGCTATTTATTTTTTATTAGTCCTTTTGATTAATTTATTAGCTTTAAAGTTTATCTGTTTTATACAGAGACATGGTATTATACTTAAAAAGAAAACAGATGTGCTTACTTTCATTTGGCATTTATTTCTAAAAATGTTTGATAATTTTATTTTTTACATTACTACTTATTTAAATTTTTGTTTATTAATTTATTTTATTTCAGGATATTATGAAGGTACAAATGTTTTGGCTACAAGTAATGGCTTTGCCTTGCCTAAGCCAGGACTAGAGGTGTGCCTTTCCCCCATACAGTGCCCGCCGCATCCATTAGTTGTGAGTTTACCCACCCCCATCCCCACCCAACCGACACCCAATGAATATTACTACCCTGTGAGTACCCTAGTGTTGATCAGTTAGTACCAATTTGATGGAGAGTACATGTGGTGCTTATTTTTCCATTCTTGTGATACCTCACTTTAAAGGATGGGCTCTAGCACTATCCAGGATAACATAAAACGTGCTAGATCATCATCATTTTTATAGTTGAATAGTATTTCATAGTATACATATACCATATTTTACTAATCCATTCATGTATTGATGGGCACTTGGGTTGTTTCCACATCTTTGCAACTGTGAATTGTGCTGTCATAAACATTTGAATGCAGATGTCTCCATTATAGAAGTCTTTTTTTTCCTTTGGGTAGATGTCTGGTAGTGGGATTGCTGGGTCAAATGTCATTTCTATTTTTAGTTCTTTGAGGTATAATCAAATTCTTTTCCACGGGGGTTGTACTAATTCGCAGTCCCACCAGCAGTGTATGAGTGTTCCTATCTCTTCATATCCATGTCAGGATTTGTTGTTTGGGGACTTTTTGATAAAGGCCATTCTCACTGGAGTTAAGTGATATCTCACTGTGGTTTTGACTTGCATTTCTCTAATGATTAGAGATGTTAAGCTTTTTTATATGTGCTGGCCATTATTCTGTCTTTTTTTGAAAAGTTTCTGTTCATGTCCTTTGCCTATTTATTGATGGGATTGTTTGATGTTTTTCGTGTTGATTTTCTTAAGTTCTATATAGATTCTTGTTATCAGCCCTTTATTGGATGTGTAGAAAGTAAATATTTTCTCCCATTCTGTAGGCTGTCTATTTGCTCTAATGATAGTTTCCTTGGCTGTGCAGAAGCTTTTTAATTTGATCAGGTTCCATTTATTTATTTTTGTTGCTGATGTGATTGCTTTGGGGCTCTTCCTCATAAATTCTTTTCCTAGGCCAATGTCTATAAGAGTTTCCCTAACATTTTCTTCTAGAATTCTTAAGGTTTCATGCCTTAGGTTTAAGTCTGCTATCCATTTTGATTTTTGTGAGAAGTGAGAGGTGAGGATCCAGTTTCAATCTTCTGTATGTGGTTATCCAGCTTTCCCAGCACCATTTATTGAATAAAGATTATTTTCCACAATGTGTATTTTTGTCTGCTTTGTCATGGATTAGACAACAGTATGCAGATGGTTTCATATCTGGGTTCTCAGTCCTGTTCCAAAGGTCTGTATCTCTATTCTTTTGCCAATACCATGCTGTTTTGGTTACTACAGCCTTGTAGTAAATCTTGCAGTTTGTTCTTTTTGCTTAAGATTGCTTTGGCTGTATGAGGACTTCTCTGGTTCCACACAAAGCATATAATTATTTTTTCTAGATCTGTAAAGAATGATGATGGTACTTTGATAGGGATTGCATTAATTAAATCTATGGAAAGTTTAGAAGACTAGTACAATGAACTCAAATATAGTCACTGTTCTTCACTGCAACAGAGTAAAAATAAAATTTTAAATACCTCTCACAAAAATCAACTCATGATGGATAACACACCTAAACCAAAGGCATGAAACCATAAGAATTCTAGAAGAAAATGTTGGAAAAATTCTTACAGACATCAGTGTTGACAAAGAATTTATGAATAAGACCCCAAAAGCAATCACAACATCAACAAAAATAAATAAATGGGACCTGATCAAATTAAAAAGCTTCTGCACAGCCAAAGAAACTATCACTAGAGCAAACAGACAACCTACAGAATGGGAGAAAAAATTTGCATGATATACATCTGATAAAGGGCTGATACCTAGAATCTATACAGAACTTAGGAAAATCAGCAAGGAAAAATCAAAAACCACATTAAAAGGTGAGCAAAGGACATGAACAGAAACTTTTCAAAAGAAGATAGACTAATGGCCAACAAATATGTAAAAATGCTCATCTCTAATCATTAGGGAAATGCAAATCAAAACCACAATGAGATACCACCTCACTCCAGTGAGAATGGTTTATATCAAAAGGTCCCCAAACAACAAATGTTGACATGGATGTGGAGAGATAGAAACACTCAAACACTGCTGGTGGGACTACAACTAGTACAATCTCTGTGGAAAGTAATATGGAGATACCTGAAAGAACTATTAATAAAAGTAGAACTACTATTTGATCCAGCAATCCCACTACTGGGCATCTACCCAAAGGAAAAAAAGACATTCTGTAAAAAAGGCATCTGCATATGAATGTTTATAGCAGCACAATTCACAATTATAAAAACATGGAAACAACTCAAGTGCCCGTCAATACACGAGTCGATTAATAAAATGTGTTATATGTATACCATGGAGTACTACTCAGCCACAAAAAACAATGGTGAACTAACACATCTGTATTATCCTGGATGGAGTTGGAGCCCATTCTACTAAGTGAAGTATTACAAG
>CAUYSK010033760.1:0-31853 GCA_963575035.1 Avahi laniger | reverse complement strand
CTGGGACTACAGGCATGAGCCACCATGCCCGGCTAATTTTTTTTCTAGATATATTTTTAGCTGTCCAATTAATTTCTTTCTATTTTTGGGTAGAGATGGGGTCTCGCTCTTGCTCAGGCTGGCCTCGAACTCCTGAGCTCAGAACGATCTGCCCAACTCGGCCTCCCAGAGTGCTAGGATTACAGGCGTGAGCCACCGCGCCCGGCCCCCAAATGCCTTTCTAAATAACACTTTTATAGTTTTCAACAAGAAGTATAAGGCAAACTTCTTAACTATATCTAAGTGTGTCAGAATTTCCTTTAACCAGCATCCTTTTAAAACAATGGTACCTTCAAAATTTTATTGGTATCAAAAAACAAGTCATCCATTAAATGGAATTAGAAGCATTTTCCTTCTGGGACTTAGGAAAAATGCTTGTTCTTGGACTGAGCCATCAATCACAATATACAACAAAGTGAGAACGTCAGAGAGGATTGATGCTTCAAAGGGATCAGATGATGCCATTTTGAAATGTTTCACCCTTGAAAACTGAAATAAGAAATTTGAATCAAAAAACAAATTTTTTTGTCCTGTGGACAATGATACTGATTACTAGGCAAAAAAAAAAAAAACACACAGCTTAAGAAAATGACAGACTGCCACTTTAAAAAAATTACTTTAAAAAAAGGACAAAAGAAGCTCTATGATGAGGAAGTCAATTAAAAATGTGTGGAAATTGATCAAGGGAACAGTGTACTTGACATGCTTATTTCCCACTCATTGACCCAAGACTTTACAGGGTGATGTGGTGTTTGTAAAAATAAGAACGATTTTCTTCATGTGCAAACGTGCTCTGTAGTTTATCACACTGACACCGCACTAAGGAGCTTCTCTTGTCGGTAAGTAAAGCCTAAAGGGTAGTTTCTATATGTCACTTTGGGGACCTTTCTTTTTCCTTTTTATAATTTTTTATTTCTCTTTTCTTGTAAAACTTGATAGGTAAACTCTTTGGTCAGTCCAATAAAATTACTGTAAGGAAGTAAGGAACTGAAAATTTCACAAATAAAATGAACACCAATTTCTATCACTTTCATATTAAAAATTAAAGGGACCAAATCTCCAGGATTACAAACCCATTACAAATTGCTTGATTTAATATTTCTAACTGCACAAAACTCTCTGGGGAATTTTACCCAAAAGTTTATGTTCACAATGAAAAAGAAACTAACCTAAAGTTGGTTTTACTTTGTTTCATCAAATGATGAACGTGTCAGCTTTCAGTTCAAACCGAAAAATTAGGAAGTTGCTCCCTCACCCCTAACCTGTAAGATCTCACTTATGGTAATAAATGATGTGACTTGCCATTTTTAAAGGGCAATTGAGAATTTGCCATCTGCAAAGAGGAACTAAAAGGCACACTTGGAAATTCAGAAACGTACCAAGTGTTCGCAGCAAAACAAACTGCATTCCCAGAGCGAAAGGTCTCTCTTCATCTTCTACAGACCTACAGTGAAGGGGAAGAAAGAAATGTTTTTAAACAGTGGCTCCAAGAAAATGAACGTCAAATCAAGTCTGCTTCACACAGAGCTGGGGACCAAAAAGATGCTGTAGCAAAATATTTAATTCGCTGGGATTTACTAACAATAGCCAAGCACAATTGCTCATGGCTAAATCACGGAATAAAAGTCTCCGCAGTGAAGACACCAAGGAACTCTGACTAATTCTAATTGTTTCCACGTAAATACTGGTGAAGGGTCAAAGGCTCTTGGCTGAAGATGTCAAAGGGGCTCTAACTGAGCTTCCGAAATCGGATAGGTTATTTTAAAAAATTACAGATTTCCAACCTGAATATTGCTTTCTTTTTCTCTGCACTTTCCAGAATGGTAGATGTGTACACTGAAAACTACTCCAATATTCCTCCAGGATAAAAAAAAAAAAAGTAAAGAAAACAAAAACAGAAAGTATACTAAAAAAATGAACAGGAAACAAGTCAAATGTCAGAGAATGCCTGAGCCCCATCAACCACCTCTTTTTTTTTCTTCTCTAAAACTTATGCTCCAAGTAATTCCCACATGGCAGAAAGACTGGAGTCTATTGATTTATAATTAGCAAAGATTAAAGGGCTCCTTGTTGAAATTTGGGGTTAGACGCCAAGTGGTGATTTGCCAAATTTGACCACCATAAGAAAGGGAGCCTATCTATGGGTTATTTAACATCTCTTGAAGAATTAAAGTGCAAAAAATTAGATTATTTGAGTACATTTATTAATGATGCACATATCTTTTTAAATGCTGCAGTACCTTATCCTTTCTATCCCATACCCATAGGGTTCTGGGCACGTAACTTTCCCAGGCTAGTGCCCTGCAGTCTTTTCCCCAATTTCGTTATTTCTCATAGCAATTTGCCCACTGCTGGGCTGTTACTCCACAAATATCTGCTGATGGAGGAGTTGAGTGAATAAAGGCCTTTCCTGTGTCGTTACCTCGCTGTCAAGGAATGGCTTGCTGGGAAATGCCAGACCCCGCACCCGATAGGGAAGAAGCCAGAATACGTGGCACAGCCCAGCTGCCCTCGCCGAGCGGTGCCATCAGCAGCTGCTTCCTGCCAGGCGCCCAGCAGTCGTGGGTTCTGAGGAGCCCGGAGGAAGGATAAGGACAGCCTCCCTCCCCTCACTCCCTCATTGCACTGCACCCCCCGAGACCCTCTGAAGCCGCCCCATACCCCAGAGGGTGCTCTTCCAGCTTCACCACACTGCCGGGTTCCTTCCCGTGCTCATAGCCATCCTTATTGCAAATAGCAACACACTGATTTGAATGTGCCACTGTCAACATTTTTATTAGGACAGAAATATTAATAGCTTCCATGTCCTCTTATAAACAAAAAACCCAAACAGGATACAGCAAAGAAAGCACAGCCTGAACAGTCGGCCCTTTTCTTGATTCACGTCCAAAATTTTATATATGACAGTAAAATTAATGAACTCAGCAGTCTGAATTTCAGGCTCAGCATAAATCACCTCTGATCCTGGAGGTATTAACTATCTACAAGGCTGGAGATAATAGCCTTTTGCTGTATGCACGATTTAGCAACTTTCCCAAATTACTTCCTGCCTTTCTCCCGGCTTCGTAGCTGACAGGGTGATGACTTTCAACTCCTGGAGTGGAACCTCATAGGGCAGAGCCTTCAGGAACCAAAGACACCCAAAAGAAGCTTCACTAAACAGTAGGAATATAACCCAATTGAATAAAGACAGCTCTGGAGTATGAAATGTTACAACCTTCCTTCCCCTCCCAGCAGAGAAAAACTCCTAAGTTCGCCAGGCAAATGTCTGAACGCTCTGCTGCACAATCTAACTTTGCTTTGGTATCTGATTTGCCACATCAATCCCTCGTCCTGGAATATGCGCTCTGGCAATTGTAAGTACAGACTCCCCCCCACTCCCTCGCCCCCTCCCCCCCGAAGCTGAAGGCCGTTCTCACCTGAGCGTTACAATGATGGCTGACGGCTGGGCACATGCTGTGATGAAAGTGACTATGAAAAGAAAAACTAAGAACGGGATAAGGGTATTACAGGTCCGTTTACACTTCCCGGACACAGCGTAGCCGTTCTCGTTGAGATACGTTTTGACTATCACCACTCGGAGCTGACTGCGCTGTCCCACCGTGGGTGGGGTGATCACTTGTCGACTTTGGACACAGGTGCATTCTGTATAATTCCGTATCTAAGTGAGCAAAATAAAGATCAGTTGTATGCCAACCAAAAGCAAAATACGGCATAGGGACATTAAGACAAAGTTAAGTAAAAATACTCTAAAATAACTCTAGTACTTAAAAAATGCAAAATATTTCATCGACAGTACCTTCCTTACTGATAATGGTGAGGGTCCAAAGTGTGTGCCTAACAATACCAAAATCTACTGGTCAAAACTGTTTTAAAACTAAACTTTTCTAAGAAGCTTCTATCAATTGAATAACATTCACAGTCTGTGTTCCCATTTTTGGTCATAATTATATGCTGCCTCAGTTGCTGTTTAACTCTTGGACTCTCCAATTAGAGAAGCCCCTCAAAAACTGGAACCAAACTTTATTTTCATTCACATTCATCAGAGCACCCAGCACAACCCTGAGCTCAGAGTGGGCCCTAAAGTAGTAAATGTCTGTTAAATATATGCAGAGAATTTATAATGCAACCATCATGACTTCAGTACCAATAACAGTGAACAGCTCATTGGCTGTTCCATTTTAAACACCTTTTCAGTCTCCTTAATTATCTGGTGCCCGGCACCCTATGCCTACTCTACGAATGGCTACAATGGTCCCCATCCAGTGCTACTCCTAGACTCCGACAGAGTCAGACAGTGAGCCCAAATTCACCTGTTCATTTTTTCCAACAAATATTTATCAGCCCCTACTGATGTGCCGGTGCTGTTCTGGGGGAGTAAGGACACAGAAAAGCAAAAAAGTCCAAATCTTCTCTGTTAACTACCAAACATCTACTTAATGCAAATGCAAAAGTGAAAACTAAAACACTGGTAGGTGCTACAATCCAAAACAAACAAACAAATGTTAAATCAGCCAATTAACCTTCCTCCTATTACATTGCTTTTCACTGAATGGACTCAGCTGAACCAGTTGTCTCTGTAACCTTTCAATGCTTAGAGCAGCCATAAAAACAAGCATTAATATGAAGATGGGCCGCTGGCCATCGTGCTCAAAGGACTGCTGGGTTTTTAAAGGAATAAGTGCTACGCAGCAGAGGACGCGCTCTCTCCGAAGGAAGGACTCAGCCACTGACAAGAATAGATCTCACCAACTCTTTCAACTCAGTCACACCCTGGAACTCACGAATTATATTAAATATAGTGGGGAACCAGCAACAAGAATTCTCAATTTATCACTGTGGTTTAGAACCCAGAAATCAAAAATGACATACCCAAAACATGCAATCAATGGTATCAACCTTTATCACCTGCACAGAACAAGCAAATGCATTTTAACCTTTTAATTTAAGCAACTTCCTGCATCTGTTCTTACACAAAGAATCAAATCAGGCTCAATAATGAAGAACTGAGTAGAATATGAAAATCTTCTCCCACAGTATTACTACCTATTTATAATTCATGGGAAAGGGAATTCTCAAAATAGCCGATTCTTGAGCTGACAGATATATCTTTATTCTGATTATTTTTTTTAAAAAGTCTGAGGCTGGGCTTGGTGGCTCATGCCTGTAATGCTAGCACTTTGGGAGGCTGATGTGGGAGGATCACTTGAGACCAGGAGTTCAAGATCAACCTGGGCAATATAGCAAGATCCCTGTCTCTACAAAAATTTTAAAAATTAGCTGGGTAGGTGGCATGCATCTGTAGTGCTAGCTACTTGGGAGGCTGAGGCAGGAGGATTTCTTGAGCCCAGGAGTTCAAGGCTGCAGTGAGCTATGATCAGGCTGCATTCCGGCCTGGGTGACAGAGTGACACCCTGTCTCTTAAAAAAAAAAATCTGAACTGAACTGATAGTCTATGAAAAATGGCCATCTCCCACCTTCACAGATTTCAGTCAGTGGAAGTCGCTTTCCTATTTTCTTCTATCAGCACCAAATGTGGTCATCTTGACCTTCAAATCCACCGCAAGGGCCTTGTCAAAGGAACAGATGGGAGGCTTGGAGCTCAACCTTATCAAGTTTCACTGAGTTGGCACGGAATGTAAAGTAGGAGAGGGCTGATATGGAACCAAATCCCTGCACCCAAATGCTGCAATCCCCGGGAAAAAATTGATAGCATTGCATAATTTTCTTTCCTCTATGTTTTCATCAGAGATATTTTCTAAGTTACTTGGAGCCTCTAGCAAAGGGAGACTGAAGTCATCGCGGTTACATATGAATTCTATCAAGTCCTTGTCACAGGATGTTGGATCAACAGAAGAGGAACTTGTGAAATATACTCACCCCAGTGCTAAGATTACCACTATTAACGCAGCCAGCCAGACAAGGGTTAAAGTATGTAATTCCATCTGACCCACAGACTGGCTCATACTCATGTATTTTACAACCACAATTGACGTTGCAGCTTCCCGTCAGGTTCCTATGGGGCATGGTGAGGGAAGGTCTAAGAGAGAAAAGAAGCAGATCTTGAGCACCACTTACCAAAATAAAACTAAGAGGAAAGTTCTTGAAATTTAGTAATTTGTCCATTTTAGAGAAGATATTCTTCACATTAAATCAAAACTGTGATACCATGAAGTAGCCACCCTCCATAATTTTTTTATGCCTTTAAAAGAAAACATAAAGAAAAATGTTTCAGCCCCCTGGTACTATGGACTCAATGCTTTTTATCAAATTATCTGTCCCACCTCGATTTTACCCTGCATCTTGGTGCTATGGTCTCAATGTCTGGGCTCTGCAATTCTGGCCCTAGCATAACTACTCGTTTGCTGTAGATACTTGGCTCTATAGAGTCTTATCGAATCTGGGCATTGATCTCTTTAACTGTAAAACGGAGGAAATAGTTTTCGGTGCTAAATCAAAAACATCAGTATGAACACATAAACATGGAATCCACACCAAAAACTTTAATCGTTCTAGAATAAATTATCAAAGAAAGTCACGGGACTCTAGAAAATCAAAAGCAAGTGATCTTTCAAAGACGGTTAGGAATTACTTCGCTGGTTTGATTCAAATGACCAGAGAAGAAAGATTAAGCAGTTCTTCCCCCAGGAATGCTGAGATGTGAATTCACAATCAAGCACGGTGCGTTTTGTTTTCTTATAAGATCATGGTATCTGATACAAGAAATGATACAAGATGAAAGCTCTAAGAAAATCAATTCAGGCAATAAATACAGGGGAAGAAAAAGACAAGGACATAGGGCCAGGGAGAGAGGCGTAAATAAATGGCAGGGAAGAGCAGAGGCAGGCAGGCACCACGGAAGAATAAGAGGGGCTCTACGGTGCTCACACCCCAAGCCGTCTTTCGCTTTTCGTGGCCACCATTTTATGCATCACTGATGAAATACTGTTCCTAAAGCTAGATGAGCTGGCAATAGCAGATCCTTCACTCGTCCATCCATCTATCTATTATCCATCCATTCAACAGATACTTTGGAATGTCTGTTATGTGCCAGGGCCCTTCTTTACAGATTCTATTAGCACCACTTAGCCAGTAGTATAGTCCATCCCAACCACAGGTATTAATCTACCAACTTTAAGTGTTGTTTGCTCAAAGGATCTTCTCCTGTGGCCTCCTTCACACTTTGATACCTGAGCCCCCAAATTTTAATGGGAGAAACAAATTCAAAGCATTATTAAAGTCTTATCAAGAAAGGCTTCTAACAAGGCGAACATCAAATAAACTCTGTTCTTCATGTCACTCCAAGGAAAGAAATTATCACAAGACTTTGATAATTATTATTAATAAGTTCATTAACTTAGTATCATACCATCTTAAAGTTTGAATATACCTAAAAAAATATGATTCTAGACCAGTGGTTCTCAACTGGGGTAATTCTGCGCCCCAGCAGACATTTGGCAATGCCAGGGGACGGCTGTGGTTATAACTGAAGGGGCGCTAGGGGCATCTAGTGGGCGGAGACCAGGGATGCTGCTAAACATCCTACGATGCACAGGACGGTCCCCCACCTCCCACAGTAAAGAATAATCTGGCCCAAATGTCAACAGTGTTGAGGACAAGAAACCCTGTTCCAGACCAACTATCACATTCTACAGATGACGAAATGGAGGCCAAGGAAGCGAAGCGATCCACCGTGAAGCCGATGAGTGCTGTGTTAACTGCCATCATGTGAAAAGTACTCAGTGTGTATTATTGCTCTCTCCACCAGCACTTCAAGAACCAAACTACAAGCCACGACCAAATTAAAGGGCTTTTATATATCTGCATGCTTAGTCACTAAAAATGACAAGCTTTAATACCGTAGCAGTGGTTATTAATATTGCTAGTCAGAAGTTACATGGCATTTCCTATTAACAGCATGCTCTGCACCCATTATGACAGTCACAGATTCCAAATGCCTCTCCTTTATGAGTCTGTTCACTCAAGAGAAAGGAACCTAAAGAAAATATTAACAGATGCTCAAAGCACACTAAGTGCACTGATTTCAGGAAGGCAAAAACTTTTCTGAATTTAGAAAACAGAGGCACAGTCCCAGGTCACCCTTTGGTATGTTTGCTTTTCTCATTAGATCGCGGTATCTGATAGGAAGAAATGATACAATACGAAAAGCTCAAAAAAAATCAATACAGGCAACAAATATAAATAGCAACGAAAGGAAGTGGGCATTCAGGAAAAAGTCATTAAGGGAAAGGAATGATGGCACAAAAAAGAAAGCTGCTGACAAAGGGAAACTTTTACACTATACTGATTAAAAAGGAAATCATTTTTAAAAGTAATAATGTCTTGTTTGATTGTCATTCACTCTCCAGAAAACACACTAGATTCTATTAATAATAATAGTGTAAATGTTTAAACCTGAGTGCCACTACACAATCTCTCATTAGCCTAAAGTGAACCCATCATGGGGCCATAAAATGCACACGGGCTGATTACTGTATGCTGCACTTATCCTTGTGCAAAGGGACTGTGCATCACCTTTCCAACAAATGAAAGCATTTCTGACAAGATAGTCCTCCAAATAAGACGCTCACGGTAACTCATGAATCAACGTAAGCGTTAATTTCAAGTAAGGCATAAAACCTCACTAACGAATACTTTATAGCAGCATGATCCAAGCTGAAAGCCTGGGAATCACACATAATACCTTACTATAAAATCATGAATTATAGAGCTAGAGAGATGGAAGGGATCTCTGAGATTACCTGGTAAACTTGCTAACTTTAAAGAATAGGAATCTATAAGAAGTATGATAATAAGCTCCACAATCATTGAAGCCTCAAGAAAACCAGCCTTGGAGAAACAATAAAAAAGGGAAAAAGAAGTAAAAATAACAGTCTTATTGTCCAATCTTTACTAAATCAATCACTTAAGGATTAATGTTTATTTAAAGTAATATGTAACAACAAAACAGATTGTTGTTAAACATAAGTTAAAAAAAAAAAAAGCCTCCGCCATAGGGCCATTACAGTTGGGTATGTAAGAATTCAGTTGCCCTAAAAACACACACCCACCCCCCCAAACTATTGTGTCCCGTCACCCTACCCCAAGACCTAAAGAACACTTGAACTTCCCCATCTAACATACTTTTACTGGTCTCTATAAATCAAAGAGAAATCCCCTAACTTTCTTTCTGTCTCCTTTTAGGCTTCTCCCTATTAAAAGATATGACAAGTAGGAATCCATGCATACTATGCTAAAGCCACATGAATTAACATAGCAAAAACCTCTTTAGCAAAATATACTAATTAATTAGAAAAAATTGGTATCTTTCTCATGATTTCTTAATCTTCATCAATTTAACTCAGCCTGCAAGAAGACTTCAATTAGAATGTTTCTTTTCAACTCCACTTAAACTCTTGGCTTTATATTAAAATCTTTCCTTGGTTATACAAAGTTATGCAACTTGAGGTTTATAATCATCATCATCATCATTATCATTTAAAAGTAACATTAGCAGAACCTCAGTTTTACTCCATGAATTGTGCACTGCAATCACTAAGTTATCTTGTTCATGCCTCACGAGAATTTTAAGTATTATTGCTGTCACTCCATCTTTTAGATGAGAAAATTGAAGATTTGAGAGGACAGGTACTGCCAAAGGTCACATAGCTAGTAAGGGTCAGAAATGGATTGAAAACCAGTTTTATCTTTCTCCATAGTGTGTACCCTTAAGCCCTGACACCAGCAGGGCAGCTTTGTGTAACTGTCCACAGTTTTGCTTTCTCTAGCAAGGGTCTTCTGGGTAGCTCATCCTCCTTCCTGTACGTTCTGGAGAAAAATCTAATGAAGTGTTTCTGGCACTCAGCTTTCAATGTTCCTAAACAGTAGAGTAGGAAAGAGCTGGGTTCAATTCCATATCCACAATTCACACATGCTATGAACTTTAAATTTCACATTCATAAAATGGAGATCAAAATGTCTGTATCACATGGTTTTTGTGGGGGATTAGATGGGTAAATGCATGCCTACTGTCCATCATTGTGCCTGGGACATAACAGGCACTAAAATATTGGTGTGTTCTCCATCCACACATGGCAGAAGCATTAATGAATAACAGTAACACAATCATAAACATGAAGAGTGCAAAAGGCTACCATGATGTTTTTCTTTTCACAAAGGAAAAAGTAATTTTCTAATTTACTCCTACAGAGAATGGTGGGAAAAGAACCAGATTGAGATCCAGTTTCAGGCCTGCCATTTAGTAGCTATATGATCTTTTTAGTCTATGGCTATTAATACTCCTCCTGCCTACATGAAAAGGAGGCAAGAATAATTAACAAAAGGCAGTATGTGACCATATATGTGATAGCATAGGTTTATGAGAGGACTGTGTTCATGGAAGTTGTGATTACTGTATCTAATTGTTATTTTTGTTGTTAAAGCTTCCTTCAGTTTTGTAGACAACAAATTCAAACAAGGAATAACTTGTAATTTACATATAATAACCCACAACATATACAAACATCTTCTAAAATCCAGAATTATTTTTAATAAAATAATGTGTCTATTATATGGGGCTTCAAAATGCCTTTATTACTAAAGTAATACATATTCATTTAGCAAATGTGGAAAATACAAAATAACTAAAAAATTTAACTCATGCATACTGCTACCACCCAGAGATATCCACTATTATGCTATTAATATATTTTCTCTTTGTCTTTTTTCAAGGTACATATAGATTAACATCAATAACATATTGTTAATAAGATTGTATACAGAGTTTTAAATTCTATTATATTTCCTGCTAATATTACATGGTGTGCATTTTTCTATCAACTATGTTAAATAAGGTTATAGACTGGTAAATTTGGTCCTAAGCTCAATAACTGTCACAAGCGTTTTTAAAATTAAAAGGCTTGGTACGTTTAAAGAGATATACTCTTGAAGACTTCATGTTGATTTGTTTAGAGCATGGTTACAAAATTTAAAACTTAGTGGAAAGAAAATCTGCTTACACTTCATATCCCCCCTTGATACTGCTAAAATGAAATAAAATGAATTTTGTTTGTGTCTCTAGATAGAGCAAAGATGGATGTGTATACCTATAGCTAGAAAAATGAACTCTAAGCCTATTAATAAAGTAGCTAGGATAATCCAAAAACATGTATACCTAAGATCCTTTAAGCAAACTTCTTTTTCCCTCTAATTTTCAGAAATTCCCTTTTAAATTAGTAATATCTATAATGAATAAAAGATTTTGAATGATGCCAAAAGATTTCAACAGTGGGCAAAAAAAGCTTCAGTAGAGTAAGCTGCCCATGAGAAACAGGAAAGGAGATGGATGGTTTAATCAGAGAATTTAGGAGTAACCTGGACAGAAATGCTAGTCACGTGGGTGGGCTGGTCCCCTGTCTAAATATACCGTGTTGCATGACGGCAAGGTTAGGTACGGTGATGAGGAAGACACAAGGCATCTGTGGGAAGCTGAGGCAAAGGCCTGAATCCAGAGACTGTGTCTATTTCATTTCTATAGCCTGAATACTACGGAGCAACAAATCTACACTCAGAGAAGCTTTAGGGGAAAATCTCAACCTCTGAGATTCTGGAGCTGGCTGGGCCTGAGTGGACCATCCTGTCTGACAGTCACTGCCGAGAACAGAAAACTGAGAAAACTTTTCCTGGTCATTTGGTAACTCAAGAAATCACCCCTGCCTATAAAAGTCTTGGTTCAGTAGTTCAAGCCACAAAACCAGAAGATGATATAATAGGTTTTACTTTAAGATCAAAGAGCTGACACTTGATACATGAAAGCTAATAAAGCTAGAATTATTAAGTGATTGATCAAGACATAGCACTAGTTAAAATGTCTGTATATGGACATCGAATTTAACTCCATTTAAAATAATTATTTGAGGGAAAAGCAGAGTGAGGAGCGATAACTTACATTATACAATGTATTTATACGAAGTATTACTTAAGCCACAGTTTTCACAGTGAATGTCAGCTCTTTTGGCTTCAAGATGATTAGGACACACCTATGTGAAATACAGTTTGGGAGCCACAGAGACAAAGCAAAACACATCCTAATTAAAACTGTAGGGAAATTGTGGGTGCTGGGAATGTAATTACTTGAGCTAGAAACAGGTCAGGATTTAGCCTGAACTCCTAGGGGCTTTCAAAATGAAAACTCATCAGATTCCCAAATCTGAAGTTTCTTTTTTTTTTTTATTTTACTATTATTAGAACACTTAACGTAAGATCTACCTTCTCAGCAAATTTTTAAGTGTACAATACAGTATTGTTGACTCTAGATGTAACGTTGGACAGATCTCTAGAGCTTATTCATCTTGCTTGATTGAACTTTTTTTTTTTTTTTTTTTTTTTGATATATATGCACAATAGTTTGCCCGGACTAGAGTGAGTGCCGTGGCGTCAGCCTAGCTCACAGCAACCTCAAACTCCTGGGCTCAAGCGATCCTCCTGCCTCAGCCTCCCGAGTAGCTGGGACTACAGGCATGTGCCACCATGCCCGGCTAATTTTTCTTTTCTATAGATTTTTAGTTGTCCAATTAATTTCTTTCTATTTTTAGTAGAGACAGGGTCTCGCTCTTGCTCAGGCTGGTTTCAAACTCCTGAGCTCAAACAATCCGCCCACCTCGGCCTCCCAGAGAGCTAGGATTATAGGCCTGAGCCACCGCGCCCGGCCTTGATTGAAACTTTATGCGTGTTGATTAGTAACTCCTCTTTTCCCCTCCCCCAGCCCCTGGCAACCACCATTCCACTCTTTGATTCTATGAATTTGACTATTTTAGATAAGTCACGTAAGCGGAATCTGTGACAAGCTTATTTTACTTAGCATAATGTCCTGAAGGTTCATCCATGTTGTTGCATATCACAGAATTTCCTTCTTTTTAAAGGCTCAGTAGTATTCTATTGCATGTACATTCAGTCATGCATCACTTCACTATGGGATATGTTCTGAGAAATGCATAGTTAGGTGACTTCATCACTGTGCAGACATCACAGAGCGTACTTACACATACCCAAACGGTACAGCCAACCACACACCTAGGCTTATCGTATAGCCTATTGTTCTTTAGCTCCAAATTCATACAGCATGTTACTGTACTAAATACTGTAGGCAACTGTAACACAATGGCAAGTATATGTGTATCTAAATACATCTAAACATAAAAAAGGTACAGTAAAAATACAGTATAAAAGGTAAAAAATGGTGGCCAGGCGTGGTGGCGCGTGCCTGTAGTCCCAGCTACTTGGGAGGCTGAGGCAGGAGGATCGCTTGAGCCCAGGAGTTTGAGGTTGCTGTGACCTAGGCAGATGCCACGGCACTCTAGCCTGGGCAACAGAGTGAGATTGTCTCAAATACATAATAAATAAAATGATATGCCTGTACAGGGCTCTTAACAGAAGCGGAGCTCGCAGGACTGGAAGTTGCTCTGGGTGAGGGTGAGTGAATGTGAAGACCTGGGACATTACTGGACACTACTATAGACTTTATAAACACTGTACACTTAGGCTACGCTAAATTTAAAGAAAAAAAACTTTCTTCAATAATAAATCAACCTTAGCTTACTGTAATTTTTTACTGTACAAACTTTATAATTTTAACTTTTTGACAGAAAAATTAAATAATTTGCCCATGCTCGTGCAGCTAGTATGTGGCAAGGCTAAGGTGAAACCTAGTTTGGCTGACTTAAGAGCCACCGAGCAAATGCAGTAGCTGTGTAGAGCACTTAGCATTGTGTCCGTAACTCGGCTGTCTTGAAATCTCAGAAACCAGCGCAGTATTGAGAGAAATGGACACGTCCTCTATAGCAGAAAGATAAAACAGCACTTCGGTGTGGTGTTCAGAAAGAACACGAACTCTAAAATAGATCGTCTGTGTCGGATTTGCTTCCACTTTTTATTAACTGATGACTTTGGACAAATCGCTTAATCTCTAAGCCTAAGTTCCATTAACTGAAATGTAGATAATAAAATATAAAGTGATGTTGTAAACATTAGACATAAAAGACATTTTACGTGCCAATCATCACACCTGAGCCAGACAGGTACCTAATAAAGGCTCCTCTATCCAGTGCCACTCCCTACATCTTTCTCTTTACTGACTTTAAAAGAGAAAAAAAAATGCCATTTGCAAGTCTTAAAATCATGCAGAACAAGAAATAGTTTTTACTAGGCGGGCAAGTCACTACCATTGAGGAGGATGTACACTGCACAAGAGCACCCAGCCAAGGAAGCGCAGCTGCAATGTGGCCCACACACTGCTTGCAGAGAGGATCCCATTTTTGTTCACACAAAGGGATCTGCTACTCCAAAAGCGGCAAGCCTGTGCAGCTGCGCCACCCAGAAGTGTTTTCACTAACTCATTCTAGACCATCTTCCTAGAAGTACTTTGGGAGCCAAAGAAATTCTCCACAGAAATTGGGTTTTTCTTTTGCTAATTTATAAATTTCATTGGAGTCAGACTGCAAATACTATAATGATTGCATCCTGGTACAAGCTTCCAGCATTCCTAATCAGGTTGCTTTTTCTAGGCTGAATACCATTAAATAAGAAGTGTACCATAATTCACGGATTACATAATAAAGGTATGTATTTACATCAAGTTCTTATGAGTTGTAGCATCACCAGACGACTAACATCCCTGAGCAAAGGTAGATGCCAGACATTTCATTCATCTTTTAAAGAAGAAAATGAAGTTGCTTTACATGATCCAGAAGGGGAATAAGGGCAAGAAACTAACTTTTTTCATCACATACTAAGTGTTAGACTCTGTGCTAGGAAATATGAGAATCTACATAAATCCTCACAATCAAAGCTACAAACATTTGTTTAAAATATTTGAATGTTTTAAACCAAAGGTTGAGGATGGGGGGAGGAGACACTGACTTCTCATTTTTTCAACCTTTGCATTATTTTAACTTTTTCAACCACACGCGTTTTACTTTAGTTATGCTTATAACCAGGAGAGATTGACATTATCGCAAATTTGACATAGGAGGAAACCAAGACGCAACAATATTAGGCAGTTTTTTTGCAAGATCACACACACTAGCAAATGATGGAGCCGGTACTTGCCTTTGAACATAAAACTGTCTTAGATAAATGACTTTCAAGGGATAGAAGAGAAAAGTTCGGAGAGTTCATTCTTGGCTACTCCATTTTCTCACTAACGTTAAATACTAAGTCGTCTGCTAAGAAAAGAAAGACCAGGGTAAGATAAAGCACTCAAAGAAATGGATTTTAAAAAGCAAAAAAGGAGCCACCAGCACAGGGAAGGAAGCGGCTGGGGCTAAGGAGCTGCACTGCTCGGCAGGGACGGGGCCTGCGAAGACCGGAACGCGTGCGTTGTCGCGCAGCCCATCGGCACAACCGCGTCACTTTTCCCCAGCAGCGCTGGGAGAGCCCAGAAGCAGTTGGTCCAGGGCTGGCGAGACAGAGGTGCTGTTAAGCAACGGCCTTAAAAGGCTCGAGTGTAAGAGCAGGTAAGACATTGAGTCTGCCTTCCATTCTCTCTGAGAACACCCTTAAAATCAAAGTAGAGAAGGAGTAAAAGGAATAACGACACAGCAGCAAAGAGAAACGGAAGCGTGACACCGAACTTCATGAAAATGGCAAACGGATGCGCATGGGCTGATGCGAAACGGGTGGCAGCTGCCTGGGAGGAGGAACAGCCAGGCTGCCTGACGCACTCGCCACGGGTTCTGAGCCCAAAGTCAGCGGAGGAGGCAGGCGTGGAGGGGAAAACAGCGGGGCACCCTGGAGACCTGAGGGATAGAAAACCCCGTCAGCGAGCCCTTCCTTTCTCATTTATCCACCCCTTAATTTCCAATTCAAGCGCTAGAAATTCATCAGAAAGCTCTTCTCTAAAAAAAAAAAAATCGAGAAAAACAACAAAAAAAGCTCAGCTACTTCTTTAGACGTGGACAACTCAGAATAACACCCCCTCATACTTATACCCGAGGTGGGGGCAGAGGAGGCGCACCCGAGAGGTGCCGGGCAGAGTGGTCTCAACCTGCAGAACCCAAAATAAGCAAATAGGAAAACTGACCCTTAAAACCAAATGATAAAATGTAAACCATAAAAACAAAGTAAAAACGATTCTAATTATATGTGCACAGAGATCTGAGAAGTATCACCCCTAAAGAGACACTGGAATGCTGAGAAGAGGGAACACTCGGAACACAACAAAGAAAAGAAAGTGTCTTCAAAATAAAAAATGTATGTAAAGATAGAAAACAAGGTTAAAAAACAACTCTCACAGCAAAAGACAAAACATAAAATATGGGAGAATAAATTAAACACATAGGCAACCAGCCCACAAGTTTCTTTTTCTCTTAATCCATTTGTTTGTTTGTTTTTTGAGACAGGATTCTCACTCTGTCACCTGGCTAGAGGGCCATGGTGTCAGCCTAGCTCACAGAAGCCTCAAACTCCTGGGCTCAAGAGATCCTTCTGCCTCAGCCTCCTGAATAGCTGGGGCTACAGGCATGAACCACCACACTCGGCTAATTTTTTCTATTTCTAGTAGAGATGGCGTCTCACTGTTGCTCAGGCTGGCCTCAAACTCCTGAGCTCAAGCAATCCTCCCACCTCAGCCTCCCAGAGTGCTAGGATTACAGGTGTGAGCCACTGCACCCGGCCTCCAGCCCGTAAGTTTCAACATCTGACTAATAGAATTCCAGGAGAACGTGGGGAAAACGAAGATGAGAGAATGAGTAAAGCTACAGTAGAAGAAAATTTTCCTGAGGTAAAAAACAAAAACAAACAAACAAATAAAAACATATGTCAGAAACTGCCAAGTACAGTGAATGAACCAAGTCCTGTGCCAAGACAATCCTTCATTCACGCAGCACACGCCATACACAGTTTCAGATGGCAGGGATGCAGCTATCATGTAGACAGCTACACTAACTGTTCCCAGGGAGCTCATATTTTAGGCACAAAGGACAAAAGCAAAGCAAATAATTAAAAGAGGTAATTTCAGATAACTTTAAATGCTACAAGGAAACTAAGGAAGAGTGATGTGGTCAAAAGTGAGGGGAGATTGGGCTCTCTCAGACTGGGCAGAGAGGGAAAACCTCTCTGAGAAGGTGGTATTGGAATTAGAAGGAGGGTCCGGCCAAGACAAAATCTGAGGGTCTCATAGAGATGACTCCAGGGGATGGGAGAATGGAACTATGAGCTTCTTAGACCAGTGGAAGATCGTATTGAGATATTTTCTGAGCTCTCAGAACACGTGAGAAGCTAAACACAGATTGAAAGAAAACAAAATAAATGAAAATAAGGCAATCATTAATTTCAGGAAAATCAATGTTGCACAAATGAGGAAATCTAATCATGACATACATTTCATAAACATAAGGTGGAAATATCAAAAAAGGCTTTGACCACAATTTGTGAATGGAAAGTTGCATTGCCCATTTACCAAGCTAGGTGATCATAAATAATATCTCAATTTGATCAATGTATATAGCATGCCTTTAAAATATATCGGTAAATTCCAGAAAAGACAAGTAAAAAGAATTTAAAATTATTGCCTCTGGGAATCGGGGTTAGTCAGGAGACTTCTGGTTCGTTATGAACTTGGAAATTTTATTTATGTTTTCTAATTGTAATAAAAATAATTTGATAGAAATTATTTGCAATGTATTAGTGATGACTAATAATAATAGCTAACCTTCAGTGAGCATTTGTGTGTGCCCACATCAAGCTGATAGCTTTACATGTGTTACACATATAATCCTTGCCTACAATCTTCTAAGGCGATTACTGCTAACATCACCCCATCTTACAGAAGAGGATGCTGAGGCTTACACTGAAGCAACCACACACAGTCAAGATCCAAATTCAGGTTCAACTCCAGACATTGGGCTCTTATTCTAAACTGCGCTTCAATTTTTAAAGACTTTCTTTCCCATGCCATCCTATTAAGCCCCATCAAGAAGCCACATACCTGGTGCATGCATCTTGCACACACATGATGACTCCTAGTGGAAAAATAACTCCCAGGACAAATAAGGGTACAGTGTTCTGTAATCTAAATAAGCTCTGATTTGCCATTCCTTATCCCCCTCCCTGCCCTCAACATCCTAAGTTGGACAAATTAAAGCTTTGTTATTCAAATGTCAGGTGGAACACATCTTAGAAAACCCCACTGAGAATCCAAAGGAAACAGAGGTGTTTGTTGGCACCAAGCACCAAAAACTGGACAACAAAGTTCTGCTAAATGAGCAGATCCTGACAAACCTACCTACATGCAGTTAAGAAATAAAAGTTAAGGTTTTTGTAGCTCTCAAAGAAGAGTTTTCCTCCTTTCGGTGAGGCTACGGGGAAATCGAAATTCAGATCCATTGCTGGTGGGGGTCAAAATCGGTACAATACGTGTGGAAGCAACTTGGTAATATTGATTGCAATCCCACTTCTGGGAATTTATCCCACACGTATATCACACACAAGAGAAATGATGAATGTGTGAAGCTATTCGCTGCAACATTGTTTTGAATGACTAAAGATTAGGAACAACCCAACTGCCTATCAAATGGGGACAGGTTAAATTACAAAATGGAATAAAATGGAATGTTATGCAGTCCTTAAAGGTAGTGTTTAAGAGCGTGGACTCTGTAGCCAAATTGCTACAAATCTGGGGTCACCCTGGATGACAAGATCCTACTGTTACATTTTCAGCAATTCTGCTGTTTAATATAACCATTATTAAAAATTAAATTATATATAAACATATGATCAAATAAGCGATATAAAAACAAAGGCAATATTTAAAACTCATCACCTTCTAATTATTTTACTATTATCTATGCCCTTGCCTAGGCTATTGAAGTCTGTTATATCTGTAAGATACAAATATTATATTATATAATGGTGTGTGGCTGAGAATCTCCTCCCAATTCAGTGTTCAATGTCTTCAAGCTGGTGGCTTGAAATCAGCCATGGTGGCAGCATTTACACCTCAGAAATTGGCAAATGCTGTAGAATGGGACTTTTTTTCTTAGCCATTTGCTAAACATTTATCAGCATTGCATTGGTTACAGGTGATCTCAGTTTTGTCATCTGTAAAATCAGGATAATAATGGCACCCACCTGATACGGTTGCTGTGTGGACTTGTGAGTTAATGTATATATGCCCTTAGGAGAATTCCGGGCAGGAAACAGGGTCAATGCTAGGGTTAGCTCTGCTTCAGATATTACCAGTACAGAAAGATTGCCAAGCTATGTTATTAATAGTAACAACTTTTTTTTGCAAAGCTCAGAAAAGTATATATGAATGCTATATTTTAGATATAAAAAAGGGAAAATTAAAAATACACATTCATAGCATCTTGTATAAAGAAGCCTGGAAAGACCACAACAAAATGAATTAAAGGGGTTTGCTGTTTTATCTTTGGTGGGAGGAGTGGGAAGAAGTAGGTGGATGCGGGACTTGGGTAAGAGCCAGACTTTTCACCGTACATTGCATTTTTCGCTGCATGTTCTGTTTTTGAGCTATGTGGACATATCGCCTATTCAAAACATTACATTAAAATGGAACAGTTTTCATTAATCCCATAAGCCTTTCCTCCTCATCTTCTGTAATCAGAATGCTATGAGAGTCACTCTGTGAGGGTAAAAAGGGACACAGACCAAGGTGAGATCCTGGCCTGTGCCCTCCAGGAGTGTGCTCAACTTATTCAGACAAAGCACACAAGGGTCTGACCACTGCTGCACAAACGCCACAGGGCTTTGTTCTTCAATCATGCAGACACGAAATGGCACTTCAGAGGTACTTACCCTGTTGTATAAGGGATGTTTATGCCCCCTAGATTAATGCTTTCACATCCAACAATAAATAGGGTTGAAAAACACAGTAGAGACACACCACTGCAGATCATGGCTAGTTTTGCAGATTCTCTGGCACCGAGTTTCAATTTTTTTATAATGTAGCCTCCCAGGACAATACCAACACCAGCACTGGGGACAATAATAACACCTGGAGAGAAAAGAAGGAGAGGATTAATTTGAGCTAATGTATATTCTTATGTGTCTTATCTAATTATTGCTTCTTCTTGCTCATTAGTACCAAAAATCACTCTAATCAATACATTTTCAATGTGTGTTATTTTATAGCATAATATTATTGGCAACACATAGAATCAACAAAGGACTCATATCCAGATTGCATTAAAAACTTTAACAAAGCAATAAAATAAAGGCAAACAACCCACTAGAAAAGTGAACAAATCTTGAATAGGTCCTTCACTAAAGAGAAAATCCAGATGACCAATAAACACATGGAAGGTGCTCAACCTCATTACTAAGAGGGACATACAGATTATATATCCAATACGTAGGAATGATAAATACTTGGGTGATGGATACCTTAACAACCCTGACTTAATCATTATACATGCTGTGCATGTAACAAAATTTCACATGTATCCCATAAAAATGTACCAAAATTTTTTTTTAATTTTTTAAACATCACAATGAAATACCATTATGGACCAATCATATTGGTAAAAATTTTTAAAGTCTACAATACCGTATGCTGGCAAAGATGTTGCACATTGGAAAACTCCCAACATGTTAGTGGGATGTAGACCTCAACACTACTTTGAAAAACAGTTTGGCATTAATCTGCTACAACTGAAGAAATACACACCCTGTGACAAGCAATTCCATTCCTGTATTTATACCCTGAAGGAACGCAGGCACATGGGTACCAAAGAAAATGTACACAATACCTGAACCATCATAATAATCAAAAACTGGAAATAAACCAAATGTCTATTAATAGATACATTATATGTAGAATATTCATATAATGCAGTACTACTATGCCCTAATTAAATGAGAATAAATGTAGCTACATACAACTATGTGGGTGAATCATACAAAGACAATGTTGAATGGAAGGAACAAAATGCAACAGAACACACATGACATGATTACATTTGTATAAAATTCAAGAATCTGTAAAACTAAAAAGTATTGTCTAGGAATACATAGACAGGTAGGGCAACTATGAAGAAAACCTAGAAGTAATTGCCATTAAAAACCAAGAGAGTATCCACATCCTTGCACTAATGAATTGTGCTGCCATAAATATTCGGGTGCAGATGTCTTTATTATAGAACATCTTTTACTCTTTTGGGTAGATGCCTAATAGTGTTATTGCTGGATCAAATGGTATTTCTATATTTAGCTCTTTGAGGTATCTCCAAATTCTTTTCCACAGAGGTTGCACTAATTTGCATCCCCACCAGCAGTGTAAGAGTGTTCCTGTCTCTCCACATCCTCTTCGAGCCCATTATCCAAAGTGAGGTATCACAAGATTGGAAGACTGGGCTCCACATGTACTCACCATCAAATTGGCACTGACTGATCAACACTGTGGTGCTCACATGGTAGAATATTCTCCAGGGATTAGGGGGTTGGGGGGTAAACTCACAACTAATGGACGTGGTGAGCATTGTAGAGGGGAAGGGCATGCCTCTAATCCTCGCTTGGGTGAGGCAAAGACATAAAATGTAACCAAAATGTTTGTACCCTCAGTAAGGGATACAGGTGGCTTCTCCAGTGCTGAAAATACTTCATTCCGTGACCTGGATAACAGTTAGTGCTATGGCCTGAATATTTGTATCCCTACAATATTCTTACGTTGAAATTCTAATCCCCAAGGTGATTAGAAGGCAGGGCCTTTGGGAGGCAATTAGGTCAGCAGAGTAGAGGCCTCATAAATGGGATTAGTGCTCTTGTAAAAGAGGTCTGAAAAAACTACCTCGCCCTTCCACCGTGTGAGGTTACATGGTGGGAGTTTACATGTGAGAAGACAGATTTCTACGAGAAATCGGGCCCTCACCACACACCAAGTATGCCAGTGCCTTGATCTTGGACTTCCCAGCCTCCAGAACTGGGAGAAATAAATTTCTCTTGTTTATAAGCCACTCACTCTATGGTAATTTTGTTACAGCAGCCTAAGACAGTTACAAAGTGTTTAGTTTACAATTATATATTATCTCTACATTTTGGCTAATATACCTCTGGGTGTGTTATTTCTCATAGTAAAAAATAAAGAAATAGTCATGGTGCCCACCCTAAGAACCTTAAAATCTACAAGTGAAACAACTTAATAGATAACTAGAGTACAGTAAAATAATTATACAAAGTGCAGGGAGAAGAAAAGAAAGAAGCATCCGAATCTGCCCTGGGGGAATCGGAGGGCTTTACACAAGTGGCAGTATTTTATTTGACACTCAACAGATGAGACAGAATCTGCCCAATGGACCAGCACAGAGAGAACATCCTGCACAGAGAAAATGTGTGCAGAGAGGCATGAGATAACAGGATGGAGGATTCGGAGATGTCTAAAATATTGAGAGTGTGGAATGCAAGCTGCAGGGAGGTGGGAAGACACCGGGAAGAGAGGTAAGGCGGAGCACAGGGAAAGGAGCATGGGTGATCTCTCTGCCAGTGGAGTCCTTGAAGAATTCTGAGCACAGGCTGACAGGAGAGGGATTGTGTATCACAAAGATGGTTCTTGAAGTGAGATGCAAGACAGCTTAGATGGGGTCAAAGCTGGAGGAAGAGAAGTGTAACTGCAGAGGTCCTGGTGAGCCACAGGAAGGCCCTACACCAACGGCACAATAAATTAGACAGGGAGGACGGGAGGGGAGGAAGGACAAGTGCATGTCGTCAGATGGTGCTAAGGATCCAGAAGGGGTGGAAAGGCTCCCACGGAGCAGCCGATGGCCTCCATGTACGCGTGTTGAGTGCGAAGGGCCTGAGGGACAGTCCGGCAGGTGAGCCTCACCCAGGTGCACCTGCACCCACACAGGCAGGAGCTGGGCTGGAGGATTTAGAACCTGTAGCTGAATTCAGGACACAGAGAGGATGTTCCAGCAAGAGAGCAGAGTAAGAAAACGATCAAAACCAACATCCAGAAGAGCACCAATGGCAATGGGATATCATAAAAAGGTGAACCCCACAGAGGAAACTGAAAATGAGCAGCCTCAGAGGCCAGAGGAAATGCGGGGAAGAGAGATGTCAGGGGGAAAAATTGGGGCTTTGGGTTCGGAAAGATTGAAGGTCAAGTCCTCACTCCATCTTTTGTAAGCCACATAACCATGCACGAGCTTCATAAACTCTGGGACCCAAATTCCTTCACTTTATCATGGAGACGTCTGCCTTCCCCGTTAGAATGAAGATCACATGCACCCTCTCTGTAAGTAGCTACAGCACACAGTGTGTGGCACACAATATAAAGCGCGGTCATCGCCCTTACAACTCTGCCACAGAAAACCGAGAGAGAGTTTCAAAGAGAAAATGGACAATGGTATCAAAAGCCTCTGAGAAGTCCAGAAAGACAGACTGAAATGAGATAAGGTGTCACCGAAGTTCTTAGCAAGAGCACTTTTAAGGGTGTCCTATAGATAGAAGCCAGGCTGCAGTGGGTTGAGTAGTCAGTCATGAGATCTAGACATTGGGAGTCCAGACTGCTCTTTCCAGATGTTGGCTGTCAAAGGAAGGAGCAGTGTAGGTCTAGAACTAGACTGGGCCCAGACAGAGTTGGGGTTTGGAGGATTTTACCTGTTTGCTAAGATGCAGAGATGACTTTGACATGTTTATATACTGAGAAAAATAGACTAAAAAGGAGAGAGAGGTTGAACATAGATGGAAAAGTTTAGCTACTGACAATGCCAGATCCTTGGGAAGTCAGGAGAACATGGAATTAACAACACAGATGATCAGCTTAGCCCTGGGTAGGGAGAGAGACCCCTTCCTCTCGGCTGGAATGAGGAATGAGCCGGTGGGTGGGTGGTACTTCCACAAATTTTAGGTTTTCTGCTTTGTTATTTTTCTATTATTTTCGAGAACATTATGTAATACATGTTGTAACAAACCATTTGAAAAACATAGAAAAGCATAAAAGAACAAAAATTCATGTTTAACGTTATGGCGTATTTCAACCCACCCCCTTTGTGGGTTTTTTTTTTTTTTTAGAGAATTGACAACATGCTATAGATTAATATTTTAATAGCTTTAGTTTTTGAGTATTTTTCTGTACAATGGAAAACAAAACCAACTCTTAGAGGGAAGGGATATTGAGAACTTTAATGTGGACAAGAGTTGGAATAACCATTGCAGGAAAGTAAAGTGAGCACTAAGAATACATAACAGGCTTGGCACATGGAGGCTACCATGGGTGCAGATGACATCAGGCACCAGAAGTCTGCAGCGGCACCCACACACACGGCGGTGGCTTGCCCAGTGTGTTCAACACTCCACACTGTTGTTGTAAAGGAGAGGAGAAAGAAGGTTAGGTTAACTTAAAATCTTGAGTTTTTTCCTGGCATCCAGTGTTCATTCTGTAATCCTCACCAGAGTCCTATAAAACGGTCCTTTTACAGAGGAGGAAAGTGACGGCTCAGAGGGGTGGCCTGCCCCATAGCGCACAGCGCAGGAGGGAGAGCCTGGATGAAAATTGACATCTCTGTTACCAGCCTAGCGCTGGTCCTCACTGCTGCAGCTGCCTCTTGCAGCTAGTGGGTCCCTGGACTCTTGTAGGTAAAACGATCAGGCTAATAAAGTACCCTCCGCGCTAAGGAAGAAGTACACGGGCGATCAGTGTGATTAAACGGACAAAGTTTTACCTTTACAATGAAAATGGTCCATTCACAAAACTCTATTTCAATGGAACAATTTATGGAGTGATAGCTACTGTACTATAGCCTCAGGATAACAACAAATTATAATTTAAAAGCAGTATAATTTATTTGACTGCACAGCCTAATTAGTATTCAGCTCTTAAAAACACAAAACTTGTCATCAGTAAACATGACAGTACATCAAACAGATTGAAGAACCATTAAAATGTTGTCCTGGTACCTCTGGCATCTGCATCTCGCTGCACCATCGAAACAGAGAGGACTGCTCACTCATTCCTGCTAATCTGAACATCGCCCAGGTCTGCAGCCCGAGAGGCAGACCCAAACATTTGCTTTGGGGAATGTTAGGCGTCCTGAGACAGGCAGGGAAGGTCTGGTGCCGGGGCGCGGGGGAACAGGGTTGGACAGCAGAACCTTCTCACTGGCCCCTCTCAAAGCCCCTGGCCCTGGGTACACCAGCGGTAGTAGTTTGGGGGTAGCTTGCAGAGGGGCTGCGAATCAGTTCCTCCACCCACCACCACCATCTAGGCAGAAGTTCCCGTCCAGCCACTAGCCCCGTCTGAGCTCAAATTCACGTCCCTGGCTGGAGCCCTCTTTCCCGCCGCGCTCTGTCCCTAGACTCCAGAGAGCCTGCGGGCCGGAGCCCGCCCGGGTCCCACCCAGGTGGCAGATCCTGTGCCCCGCGTTCCTGCTCCGCGTGCCCTCCAGTGGCCACGACGAGGGGAGCGCGGGGGACAGGAGGCTGGGAAGAGGCCATCGATGGATGCCCCAGGGCACCTCCGATGTGGTTGAGGAGGAGGGCGAGAGGGACAGAGCTGGAGAGATGGGAATGCCTGCACCAAGCCCAGGGACAGGCCTGAAGTACTGCTGGTAGAGGAGAGACCAGCGCCATTCCAGATGTCCAGGTAAGAGTGTGATCTCCGTAGCCAGATTCCCTGAGTTCGAATCTCTGCTCAGCCACCTACATGCTGCATGTCCTCAGGCACGCCACTGAATGAACGTTTCCAGGCCTCGAATTTTCTCCTCTGTGAAATGTGGAAAATAACAGTACCTTCCTCATAGGATGGTAAGGATTAAATGAGTTAAGACACACGAAGGTCTTAGAACAGTGTCTGACCCACACTATACACCCAATAAATGCTAGCGATCATCATCATCATCTTAACAATGCCCAATCATCATGATTTGCCTAATATTAGTGAGTTTAATATTTTCACGCATATTGAAATTATAATTAGGCAAGTTCCCATATGCTATTTAATCTCTGAGGATTTAATTTAAGCTATCTAGTAATATTAATGGCCCAACGTTAACCTGTATGTGTTCTTTAATATATAAGCCTTTGATATTTAGCTACTATGTGTTCTTAAACACATAAACCTCTGTTAGATATTTAGCTTCGTGTGTATTTGCCCAAAACTAAAGAACTCGCTGCAGCATTAAGTGCTGATTCTGCTTTGTCCATAAAACGTCCAGGATTATCCTGCTGCTTCGCAGTTGGAAATCTTTTATCCACTCATTTATCCAAGTAAAAACACTATTAATTGTCCTACTTCCCTTCTTTCTCTTACGCCAAGCACTGTTATCCCGTAACGTTAGAGTTTGAAGTTTATACTCTAGGTCACAATATTGCTTGACCTTGTAGAGCTGTGGCTGCATGGAGTCAGAGGCCTTTATGAAAACTAAATTAATCAGCAAATATTAAAGCTTATGGATGAATTTTTCCTCTTTATTCCAATTTTGTCAATGTGTATCGTAAATATAAAACATATTTAAGATTAAAGCATGATTTGGAGCACAAGAAAACCTTGAACTAAAGAAGAGGACAAAATCAGATCGTCCATTCATTATCAAGAATGTTTTAGATTCAGGGAACTTCAACTGTGCTGTTGCTATTGTTAAGAATAACAATTCGCTTTTACAGTATCCAGCGCTTGGCCCTGTCATAGTATCTGCCACCGGCGCTAGGCCCTGTCATCAAATCTGCCACGTCTACTGTGTTTGCTTCTCTTTCTGCCGGCTTCCTGTAAGCTTCCTGTACACAGAGGGTCTATATTTTCAGGATCTCCCTACCTGTCTAGCACTTACGAGGGCCTAGTGAATGTATGGATGAGTTAACAAATTTTGTTATTTAGAACTTATTATATAAAATCTTTAAATGATTTACTCATTCATTTCTGTTTTCAATTATCCCTTGAACTAGGCTATATCTCATTTTACAAATAGAAAATCTGAGTCTAATTTGAGGCTAAAAGAACTTGCTAAAATCCGTTTAAAACCAACAGGCACTAGATATTTAGACCGATGCCTGAAAAACCTTACTTTTATCAAAATTCTGAATTGAACATTATTAGCAAAAGTTTAAATTTCCAAGCCACTAAAGGTAACAAAGCGTGTGATGTGGTGTCAGGTCTCTGAAACTTCTTGACTGTTATGAAATTATAGTGTAGAACGTACCACTGTGGTAGACTGTTAGTACAGATGGGTTCTCAGAATCTTAGACATTCTCATGTTCTTTGTTCTAGATTCACTGCCCCTTTCTGTGTTTTCCACATCCAAAGTTTTCTTTAGTTTGTTGACAATAAATGGCTTATGGACATAAGACTATGAATAAATAGGGAATATCATTGTAAGCCCTTATGACATCCGGGTTCTACTGCCGTCTTCAGGGAAGAGAGCAGAGCACAGGGGAGGGGAGAGAAAGCAGAATGAGCACCTGGAAAAGCAGGAAGTACCATTCATTCATTCATTCATTCTCTCTTCCCCTCCCTCCCTTTTCCCTTTCTCTTCTCTTTCTGTGTGCCAGTACACGCACACGTGTGTACACATGCACATGCACACATACACACACACACTGAAGTAGACTATATGCCAGATACAGTGATAACTACTCTAAATATAGTATCTCATTTAATTCTCAAAATTTTGTGGATTTTGATGCTCTGAAACCAAAATGTATCTTATAAACAATTTAGCCTTATGTTATAGTCTAAGTAGAAGCATTTGTCTTTCATAGTAACTCAAAATCATGGTGCATCTTGCCACCAATGGTGTCTTAGGTTGGAAGGAATATAGCGTTCTCTCCACATCACGGACGAGGAAACACCTAATGAGTGCTGGAGCAAGCAAACCAACTCAAGTTTCTGTGACTTTTCCAAAGCTTATGCTCTAACTTTAGGATACAAAATAAATGTTTTCCTCTTGCCCAAATTGTTTTACCCTTCCACTTTCTCTGGCAAATATCTTCTTGCAGGAAATAAGTATCAATTACTGTCAGAAGGGAACAACTAAAGAGATTATTTTGAAAATCCAGACCTTGAAGCTAGCAAATTTTAAATGGTCTGAGAATAGACAGCAAAGTATACATTCTCACAAACTATACTTACATGCACAAAGCAAAAAAATCACAGTCTCTCTCTTTGTCTTTCATATTGCTCAATCTTAAACTGTTGTGAAAAACCTCAGCAGTCCCTTCACAAACAGTGAACTGGGTGTATCATTAGAGTTAATTTTTTGTTCAAATTCAATGGCTGTTCTAAGACAGAGAATAAACTATTTCTTTAAAGTCATAATATTTCATAGCATAACTTCAAGCCAAAGTCCCTGTTTGGACTTTGGATTAGGAGAGGCAGCCTGTGTTATGTTGAGCTGAACAGCACAGGTAGCAATCAAAGCTACCAGTATCTGAAGAGAAGCCTGTAGGTGCAGTGGAAGAACTACAGGAAGTCCTTTTGGGAATTCTCCCGAGGCAGCTCCGTTGGCAGAGTAGCCAGCCAAGCACAAAGCTGCCACAGACCAGCTGTCTCTAGTTTTGCGTCTCTGTAACTTCAGTTAGAGGCGACAGTGTTAGAAGTAGACCTCATGCCTCAGTTTCCTCTCTCAAGTACCCCGTGCAGGCCACAGTGTGGCTCAGACCACTTGCAGCTAACCAACTGAGAATGCCCTGAAATTTCTAGCATGGTCTTGTTAAAATTATTAATAAAGGCTTTCAAGGGAATTACACATTTCTAAAAACCTTAGCCTCGATGACTTCAACCTGGAGACATTTATATAAAGCCCCTATCTAACTCCTCTTAAGCCAATGGATTTCATTCACCCATGGTAACACTTTCCTCAACTCTTTGCCAACACAGGGAGACACTGCAGTAGGAGAGAAAAGTGAGAACCCCAATCTCCAGTATTCAAGGTCTTGGGAACACCGAAAGAAAGGTAACAAAAAGGAACATTCAACAGAAAAAACAACCACGCTTTTCATCTCGGGTTTCTGCAAAGATCTGGCTGAAATAACGCCTAAAAGCGAATGCCAAGCTGTGCGATGAAAGGGATTCAAAAATCAAATCAAATTAATATTTCATCTTTTACGGCTTACAAATCTAAAAGAATTTTCTGCATCCAGGCAATAAAACCACAGAGAGCAAAAACAACTTGAAGTGATGAAATGCAAAAATCAGAGTGTTTACTTTGGGTTTTCCCTGGTTCTGAGAAACTGAAGGTGAAAAGCTTTAAGCAAATGATTGCAAGGGGAGGGGGCGCCTCTGTAGAGGAAATTTCACAGGAGAATAACAGTACCTTATTAAGTTTTTCAGCTATCAAAATAAGCCTCAAACAACGCTGGTGTCAAGTTACTGTACTTCGCTTCCATTCATAGAGGCAAAGCCTACAGAGGAGGGCCCATGCCAAGGGCAAACCCCCTTTGGAGGCCCCTCGGGTAAGATCCACTTTCTGTCAGCAGTTTTCAGCGTCTCCTCTGTCCACTGTTGCCTGATCCAGCAGCTCTCAGAGCCTTAAGGTACAGAGTGGATTTGTCACGACGCCCACTCCTAGCTGAGCTGCAAAAATCCTGACGAAGCTAGCCTTCCCCTGGGGGAAGAAAGCAGAGTTTAAAAACTCTATGCATCTGGAAAAAAACTGGAGACAAACTTCTGTGCACCTGAACTATACCTGTAAGAGTGCCCTTGCCCCACAAGGGCCAGGTGGAAATTTTGCTCTTGAGAAACCGTATCAATTCTGCCAAGTGAATAGAGAGGACCAGAGAAGCCATTTCATAAATAGAGTCAAATCACTCATTGAAGCACATTGTGTCTCTTTTTTTTTTAATTGACAACTTCACTAAGCTATAATTCCCATACTATATGATTAGCCTACTTAAAGTGTACAGTTTAATGTTTTTTAGTGTATTCGCAGAGATGTGCAATCATCACCAATATTTTAGAACATTTTCATCACCCCCAAAAAGAAGCCCTGTACCCATTAGGTCACTCCCACCACCCCAGGTCAAGACAACCACTACTCTACTTTCTGGCTCCATAGGTTTGCTTATTTGACACGTCATGTGAATGGAGTCGCATAATACGTGTGTCTGGCTTATGTAACTTAGCATTTTTTCAAGGTTTATCTATGTTGAAGCATGTGTTAGTTCTTCATTCCTATTTATAGGCAAATAACATTCCACTGTATTTATACATCACATTTTGTTTATCCATGCATCAGTTGATGGACATTTGAGTAGTTTCCTTTTTTTGGCTATTACGAATACTGTTGCTATGTACATTCATGTACAAGTTTTGTGTGGACATATGTTTTCATTTCTCTTGGATATATGCCTAGAAATGGAATTTCTGGATGATATGTTAACTCTATGTTTGAGAAAGTGCCAAACTTTTCCAAAGTGGCTGCACCATTTGACATTCCCATCAACGAACAGTGTGTGCGGGTTCCGATTTTCCCACACCTTCACCAACACTTATTACCTAAGATAATATCTGATTATAGCCATCTGAGTGAGTGTGAAGTGGTATCTCACTGCGGTTTTGACTTGCATTTCCCTGATAACAAATGAGGTTGAGCATCTTTATGTGCTTATTGTTGGCCATTGGTATATCTGCTTTAGAGAAATGTCTACTCAGACCCTTTGCCTATTTAATTGTCTTTTTTGTCTTTTTATTATTGAGTTGTAAAGGGGTTTTTTTATATGTTCCAGATACAACTACCTGAGCAGATATATGATTTGCAAATATTTTCTCCCCATTCCATGGGTTGTCTTTTTCACTTTCTTTTTTTATTTTTATTTTTATTATTTTTTTAATCAACCTAAGTGTCCATAAAAGTCTTTTTTACTTTCTTGAGGCACAAAAGTTTTTAAATTTGATGAAATCCAATTTATCTGTGTCTTCTTTTGTTACATTGTCTAATCCAAGGTCACAAAGATTTATGCTTATGTTTATTTCTAAGAGTATTATAATTTTAGCTCTTATATGAAGGCCTTTGATCCATTTTGAGTTGATTTTTGTGTATGGTGTGAGGTAAGGGCCCAACTTCATTCTTCTGCTTGTGGTTATCCAGTTGTCCCAGCACAATAGTCTTTTGTTGAAAAGACTATTCATTCCCCATTTTCACCCTTGTGAAAAATCAGTTGACCATATAAGCTTATTTCTGGACTCTCAATTGTATTCCATTGACGTTTATGTCTGCTTGAAACCAGTACCATACTGTCTTGAATACTGCTATTTTTAAGGTAGTTTTGAAATCAAGTATTATGATAAACTTGGTTGTTTGTCAAGATTATTTGACTATACTGGGTACCTTACATTTCCATATAAATTTTTTAAAAGCAGCTTGCCTATTTATGCAAAGAAACCAGGTGGAATTTTGATGGGGATTGTGTTGAAATCTGCAGATCAATTTGGGTAATACCGACATCCTAATAATGTAAGTCTTCCAATCCATGAACATGAGATATCTTTCCATTTATTTACATTTTCTTTAATTTTTTAACATTTATTTTTTAATTGACAAATAAAAATTGCATATATTTATCATATACATGTTAATTTGAAATTTGTATACATTGTGGAATGGCTAAATTGAGCTAATTAACATATGCATTACTTCACATACTTATCTTTTTTTGTAGGGAAAACACATAAAATCTACTCTTTTAGCAATTTTCAAGAATACATGGTTATTAACCATGTGTATACGTAGTTTTTTTTTTTTTTTTTTTTTTTTTTTTGAGACAGAGTCTCACTTTCTTGCCTGGGGCGAGTGCCGTGGCATCAGCCTAGCTCACAGCAACCTCAAACTCCTGGGCTCAAGCGATCCTACTGCCTCAGCCTCCCAAGTAGC
>CAUYSK010033758.1:0-42943 GCA_963575035.1 Avahi laniger | reverse complement strand
AGTTAATCAGATCTATAATTCACGTTTTTCACCAAAATGGTCATATTATTTTTATACTTTTTACGTTTTAAGTGCAGTCACCACTGGTAGATGATAAATTAAGTTCTCCTAATACTATGAAAAGAAATACCTAAGAAGTGCATGCTGATATTTTAGCACTTTGTCTTGTAACTGAATAGTCAAGAATTATTTACTGAATATTCTGTGCTCTCTTGGAATGTCATATCTAAATTAGTCAACCTGATATTTGTAGCCTTGTTGAAGACCTTATTTTATATCTTTTTTACAATATTTTCCACTGATATAATCTAATCTCAGCAAAAAAAAAAAAAAAGGGAAAAGAAAAAAAAACACACAGAGAACTGCCATAGCATGGTAGTTAAAAGCAGGTACCCCACAGCCAAATTGCCTGGGTTTACAGCTATGTGACCCTGGGCAAAACAGGGAACTTCTCTCTTTAGTTTTCTCTTCCACAAATGGGAATAGTATGATAGCACCTCATAGGGTTCTTTGAAAATTGCATTAACTTATTATAAAGCACTGAGGACAATGTCTAGCCCATAGTAAGGATTAGATAAATTCTTTGTTTAAAAAAAAAGAAAGAAAGGAAAAAACAAAACAAAAATGTCTGTTCTGTACCTCTGGAATTTGTTCTCTAAGTCCCTCATACTCGCTCTGCTTTAAGCTGCTCCCCTTCCTCCATCCCACCCACTGTTCCCCTTCCTCCGGTTATATTCAGGTACTCATTCCTGTTTTAAGCCCTGTGCCTTTACAAAGGCATTCCCCTGAATCAGGCCTAAGCAGTTCCCTCCACTTCCTGGCCAACCATAAAGTTTACTGTCTGTACCTGGTAACACTTAATCATGTAACTAATTGTTCCCTAATATTTTTATATCTACCTCTTCATCTCATCTCTGATACTCCCTGTCTTGCATTTTTATGCTCTACTAATATCAAATTGCTTGTCATTTCCCATGTACACCATGCTGTTTTATTCTCATATATCTTTGTTTCCTGTTTCTATAACCCCCTTCCCACTTTTTGTTCATGTCCCTCACCTTTCAAGATGTAGTTTAGGAGTTATCCCTTTCAGGAAACCGGTCTTCCATTCTCAGGTTGGGCTAAGTGTCCATCTTCTTGCTCTCATTTACATTTACACAATGCATAAGTCTTCCTGCCCTATGAGATTGCAAGCTCTTTAAAGACAGAGGTTATGTCCTCTACCTTTGGACCCTGTGTCTAGCAAAACCCCTTTCATATAGTTGGAACCCCAAAAAATATGTTTTGAAATTAATTGATATTCTTCAACTTGGTAGTAAATTGCTTAAGATCAAAGGCCATTACACATATTGTGTGCATTGTATTTGTATTCAATAAATACAGGATGAATTCAGTGTTTCAGTATGTTATGGTAATTTACATTGTTATTGTTAGCTAATGCTTCTCAGCATATATTGAATAAAAATATATAGTCTTTCTCCTATCTGTGTTTATATCAAGGTACATTAATATATTTTCTGATGCTGTTTTTCCTTACAATTGAATCAAAACTCACAAGTTTTGATATATGATGCTCTTTTTTCTATTTTTTTAAAAAAATGTTCAAGATGTGATAAAATTTCCCATCGTGATTGTAGATTTGTTTACTTTTTCTTGGATTTTAACCAGATCTTACTTTATATAAGGTTATGTTCTCCTGTGCATTAAGTTCATGACTGATATGTCTTAAAAGACTATTTTTTATCAATATGAAATATCCAAATTTTAGTGTTCTAATTCTTTTGCCTTGAAGTATCTCTCTTACTTTTTAAATTTTTATTATTTAAACATTTTTTTTAGAGACAAAATCTCATTCTGTTGCCCAGGCTGGGGTGCAGTGACATGATCACAGCTAACTGCAACCTCAAACTCCTGGGCTTAAATGATCTTCCCTGCCTTAGCCTCCTGAGTAGCTGGGACTACAGGCACACACCACCATGTGAAACCAATTATTTTATTTTATTTTTTGTAGAGATGGGGTCTTGCTATGTTGCCCAGGCTACTCTCCAATTCCTGGCCTCAAGTGATCTTTGCACCTCAGCCTACCAAACTGCTGGGATAATAGGCATGAGCCACCGTGCCCAGCCTCTCTCTGTTTTTAAATTAGAATTCTTTATTCTTTTTTTCCCCAGCCTCTTCCTTTAGTTTCTATCTGCTTGAGGTGTATCTCTTCCAAATAACATGGATTTTGCTTTTATGACCAATCTAACTTTAAACTATGTAATCAAATCATTTATAGTTACTAGGATCACTAATACATCTGGCCTATTTTGTACATTTTAATGCTCTTCCTGTAAAAAGTACCACTTTTTACGGTACTTTTTTTTTTCTCTCTAGTAGTTTCAGGAGTGACAAATTCTATTTCTTTCTTTGTTTTTGTTCTTCCTAATTTATTTAATAGGATTATATAGAATGTTCTTTTTATCTTGGGCTAATTTAATTGTTTGCAAATTTCATACTTTTTTGGTTTTTTATTGTTTGACACATTATAAGTGTACATATAAACAATTTGATGTTTCAATACATGCATACATTGTATAGTGATTAAATCAGGGTGGTTAGCATATGCAGCACCTCATGCATTTATCATTTCTTTGTGGTGAGAACATTATAAAACATCTCTTCTGGCTCTTTTGAAATATACAATATATTATTGTTAATTATAGTTACCCTACTGTGCAGTAGAACATCAGAACTTATTCCTTCTGTCTAATTGTAACTTCATGGCTGTTGACCAATCCCTCCCTGTCCTTCTTTTCCCCATTCCCTTCTCGGTCTCTGGTAACCACTGTTCTACTCTCCACACCTCTGAGATCAATTCTTTTAGAGTCCACGTATAAGTGAGATCACACAGTATTTGTTCTTCTGTGTCTGGCATATTTCACTTAATGTCCTTAATGTGCATACATACCACACTTTCTTTATCCATTCATCTGTTGTTAGGCATTTAGATTGATTCTAACTCTTGGCTATTGTGAATAGTGCTGCAATAAACAAGGGAGTGCAGACATCCCTTTGGCATACTGATTGCATTTTCTTTGGATATATACCCAGTAGAGAGATTGCTGGATCATATGGTAGTTCTATTTTTAATTTTTTGAGGAACATCCAAACTGTTTTCCATAATGGCTGTACTGATTTACATTTGACAAATTAAATTTTTAGACTTACAGATTTTATTATTGGCAACTATATTTAAATACCTTTTCTATTACTATCTAGAGTTAACCAGTAATATTTAGCAGTTCAATATTATTCTTAAAGCATAATGTCTCTAAATGTACATTTTTTTATTTTCAAAATATTATGGGGGTACAAATGTTGAGGCCTTTGCCCCACCCGAGTCAGAGCTACAAGCGTGCCCATCCCCAGACGGTGCATACCGCACCATTAGGTATAAATTTACCCATCCCCTTCTCCCCCCTTCCTCCTGCCCGACACCCCATGAATGTTACTTACTTATGTCACATAAGTGTTGATCAATTAGTACCAATTTGAGAGTGAGTACATGCGGTGCTTGATTTTCCATTTTTGTGATACTTCACTTAGAAGAATGGGCTCTGGCACCATCCAGGATAATACAAGAGGTGTCAGTTCACCATTATTTTTTGTGGCTGAGTAGTACTCCACGATATACATATACCATAAATATTTTAAAAATCCAAAATGCATGTTTTCTATAATTTCTTTTGTTTTTAAAAAATCACACAGATTCAGAGATTTTCTTTTACATCACATTGTTAAGCGATTTTAGATTTTTTCCTGTGTTTTTTCCAAACTTTCTCATTTGCACAATTCTCTTCCAGAAATAGAAAATTAAGCTGTCCCTATTTATACTCGTATGTATTTATGCATGTGGGTGTTAAAATGATTGAATATATTACTCCTGTGCCATTGAATTTCTTGGCAGAGCACCCAGTGAATACTTTTGTCTATTAACTTACAGAATTGTAGGCACCTAGACCTAGAAAGAACCTCTGGGATTATCACATTTAATCTTAATAAATCAATTCACTAACTTAACAAAATTTTTGTACTTATGTTTCAAGAACTGTAATTGGTGCTAGGGAGACAAAGATGAAAAAATAAGACATGCTTTTCTGAATTGAGAAGGCTCACATCCTAGTGGGTGAGAGGCACAGACACACGCACAGATATTTGTGCAAGGAGGTCGTGGGAACATTCCAGGAGCACGGCTCTGCGGAGGTGCCCATTTGCTTCCCTCAATCATGACAGTAACTTCTTCCATTATGCACCTGACCTATGTTTATCTGACTTCTGCTTGGGCCCAGCAATGCATGCATGGAAAGCAATACTTGTTAGAAGATTTATTCCTTTTGAGCCCAGACCCATCTTCCAAACTCTTCCATCATTAGGTCCTACTGTTGGCTTCTAGAGCTCAACGACATATATACCAGACTTCACTTTCAGTCCTTCAGATGTTTGTCCTTCCAAAGCCTTTTCTTTTTATGGTTAAGCACTCCAAATTTTCTATATTTCTCTCTCTCTCTCTCTGATCTTTCTTATACCGCTGCTCTCTAGTGTGTCGAGATGGCCCTTAAACTGTGCTTTCCAAACCTGTGCAAAATATTGCAGATGTATTCAACTTAAGGAAAAGTGCAACGGGACTTGTCACCTCTTTCCAGATGAAAATACTTCTACTTAATCTATTGATCACATTAACATGCTGTAGCTACATCACACTCTTTCATTTGAGTGATTCATTAAAGTTCAGTCTTTTTTTCAGATAAAATGCCAAAAAGGTAGGTATTAAATATCACAGGATTAAATAAATTAAAAATAAAAATAATGATAAGAAAAAGGAAATAATAACAGTACTTCATATGATATGAAGGGTAGGACTTCATATAAAATATGCCATCCATTGTTAGAGTCAAGAAGTCTCATATAATTATGAGAGCTGGGACATGCCTTTGGTTCCAAGTTTGTAGTAGCTCATTTTGGCTCATATTGAAATTGTGGCCCACTAAAATCCCTAAATGTTTTTAATATAAATGGCTTCAAAGTCAAATACACCAATTCTTCATTCCAGTTATAGTCCACCTTTTGGTTTCTGCTTGATCATGTAGTTCAAAAGCTTATCCAGCCCACCTGGCTTTCTACTGATGGCAGATCTGCCAGTCATGCCTTTTTGTAGCCCTGAAAGGAATCGCTCCAAGTTCAAGCATGAGAAAAGGTTTCCTTTTTCTGTTTAACCTTTCTTTTGAATTGTTTCTACTCAATATCGATTATATACAATTTAACTTTCAAAAGGTTCATCAAATGATTTTCTCATTAAAGAGTTCACTAAAATCTTATGGCAGCATTTTGACACTACCTTCAAAATACGACACATTATTTAGACTCCCCAACATTGACACTTAAAGGAATCGTGATGCTAAGTCATATGAAAATGGAGAGCAATAGCATCTAGTCTGTTAAATAATTTTTAGCCATGTTGAATCAAATTGTAAACATTGGTACCTGCAGCCTCACTCCACAAACATATTAAATCACTCTACTATGTTTTCCTTTTAAAAACTGGATATAATAGGTGAAAACAAGATAGATATATATCTTAAAAAAAAACTGAGAATTGAACAGATTTCACTGATGGTATAAAGCCCTAAAGGAGCATAGACTTTTCTAGCAAGGAGGACATAGCAACAGTTAAGGAGAGTTAGCTGCTGAAAATACAACTGTGGTATGGGGGTATGTGCAGGGTACCATAGGAGGTCAAGGAAGACAGGACTTAATTCATCCAGCAGAGAAAGTGTGGGCAAGGACTCAGAAAGATTTTGTAGGGAAAGTGGTTGGATTGAGTCAGGTACTTTTTTAACAGGCAAAATTAAAAAAAGAGTATTGCAGAAACATGGAGGAGCATAAACACAGGAGAAGAGGAAGGAGTTAAACAGCAAGTTTCGTGATTCATAAGAATTTTGGAGTGCCTGAAACAGACTAAAGGAACTAATGTGGAGAGAGATGAAGCTGGGAATTTCAGCAGGAGCTGGGGCCCGAAGGTGGTTGTGTACCATGCTGAAGGTTTTCGACTTGATTTTTTTCAGAGGATTGCACATTTCCACAATTTTATGGCATGATGCTAAAAATTACATTTTCACATTTTTATTAAAGGCCAAAATTGAAATATTCTAAATTGAAGACGTCACCAATAGGTAAGAAAAGAAACCACTAATTTATGCTCCTCAAGTTCCCCAAATACAATCCAAGCTTGCTGCCATGTCTCTAGATATTGAGTGGTTGAGTTTCCCTACCCGTACCTTCCTGTCTCTTCATTTCCATTGCTGTGTAACAGCCATAAACGTAAGTAATTTAAAACCAAGTTTAGTAAAGATTATTGAAGGTTGTGGATAGGAATTCATTTTACTGATCTTCAAAACAATTTCTGATGACATTTTTTAGTATTTGAAAATGCATTATAATTCACAGTGTAAATTTATCATTGGTAAGATTTTTAAGAACATTTACATTTGGGCAGAAATATGGATTTTTCTAAGATACTAATTAGAACATGCAGATCATCTTTGAATATTTAAAAAGGAATCACTGATGATAAACAACCTATAATATTCTACTTGTTAGCAGACTTTTTAAGGAAAGCAAGATGCTCTTGACTTCTAAAATAATGCAATTGTAGTTTGTACTCAAGTTTGTACATAAATTTCTATTAAATTTACATTTGTCAAGCACTGCTTTTTCAAAACCTTCTTTTAATTTCTTTATTATTTTTTAATATTTTTTGTTTTAATCCATTATCAATACAACCTCTATATAAAGCACACACACAACACATACACATAAAACTATCAGAAGAAAATATCAAAAATATCAAATAATAGACAAATATAAAAAAATGGACAACAGTGAAAGTGAAATTTGAACTAGATTAATAGCTTTGGAAGTGTGTGTTTTCCTTTTATACATCTTTTGATGTATAAACATTTGAAATAGTAAAACCTTAATTTGAAAAAATTTTAAGTACTATTTAAGTAATAGTCTTCACAAGTTAATATGGATTTCTAAAATATATCAGTCTTAAAATAAAGACACTGTATCCACTAAATGTTTTTATAGAAAAAAGTAGTAAAAGCTCACATGCATCTGGAACCACTGTTACTTTCTAGTCCCAAGTTGCTTATTTTTCAAATAAAGTCATCTCGAAATCTGCTTAGGAGGACGAGCCTCTTGGAAAATATAAGGGGTAAACAATAGTTAAAATAAACATAAGAGGGTTATTTTCACTGAAATAGTTTCTGCACAAAAGCAGCACTATTGTCAACATCTTTTAAACAGCTGAAAGGCATCTGCAAAGCCCGAAGATTTGAAAAAAATATTATTTATACCAAATGTATTTATAAAAATCTGTTCTGAGGCTTGTGAGAAATAAGTCCAATCTCCCTTTTCCCCCAAAGTATGCATGGTATATGTGCTAACTTACTGAATTCATCCTTCATGCAATTCCAGTTTATTAAAGAGGTTAAAAATTTATAAAACCCTGATGGGATGTGGTTTTAATGCTTCATCACACTACCCATCATTTGCTTTTCAATCTAGATCAGAATGATCTTTCCTACTTCCCTGCAATCACCTACCTGCACAGCTAATATTTTCTGAATACTCTCCTGAGAGTCTGTCTGGAAGTTGGCCAGCCTCATCTGGTTGAAGAGGACCACCAGTCTGAAGTACTCCTGCCACAGCCCGTGCATCCTTCTCTGCAGCTCACAGAGCTAAAGGGAAGAGGGAGGGGAGAAAACACAAGTCAGAGGAGGAGAGGAAATTAATGGCAGTGTTCAAGAAGAATGATGGAGGGAAATATCGAAAGCAGTCAATAGCCCATTCTGCACTGTACGAACCTGACAGGAATTTCACAGTCTCTTGATTTTTCAGCCCACTCATGTGCATTCATCAGAAACCAGTCACATCTGGCCGCCAGGATGGGGGGTTAATTTTTTCTAAATGCCTCAGCAGTTTTGTTCTAGCTGAGGCAAACTCTGTGACTGCAAAGCTGATGAGCAAAATATTTCTACTTCACCCAGTTTAACTCAAAACCGATAGCCTCGGGACATATTGAACCTTTCTTGAAAAAAAAAATCATCTTTTGAAGCTTTTTCGAATGGCACATCAGGTCAAGTCAAAGTTTAAAAATGCAACTTTGAGACTTTGATGGACATCATCACTGCTTTTTTTCCTCATAAAGCTTACCATTGCCTGGCAATGTGTGCTTTAGAGCACGACAAAACTAAAGAGAATTAACTTAGCCATCAACTGCTGAGGGAGAACAATAACAGAGAAGAAATTTCAGCTAGAACTCCCTATTAATCTCTCCCTCTGACCATGTGACTTGGAAACCTCTCACTGCACTAAAGTACGGTGGACGCAGTGTTTAGAAGTGACATGTTTAATGCCAGATCTGTAGAGAGAGAAAGAATTCTCCTGTGGGGTATGTTAGATCATTTGGAAGTTTATTTTTTTCCAACCAAGTTTTTCCAATTTTATTAATACAAAGCAGGGATTTGTTAGGCTGACAATTATCTGAACTGTGAGATCAATCTCTTTTTTTTTCAATTTTATTTCAGAGTATTATGGGGGTTTGGTTACATAAATTTATTTTTGGTTACATAAATTGCTTTTTTACAGTTTGAGTCAAACTTACAAATGTGCCCATCATCCAGATAGGGTGCACTGTGCCCATTAAGTGTGAATTTACCCATCTAAAGACCAACAGAAAACAGTGGAAGTTTTATCAAGGCAATGTGCATTTGCTCTTCAATGATTAGCATAGCCAGACCACACAGAATTATTATGAGGTATTTTCAAAGGAATAAAGTTCATAAAATTAAAAAACTATTTTTTAAAGCACCCAAACACTTATATATACTATATTCTGTCACTGAAAACTCTTTTGGATTTTGGTAATGTGGATAATTGCTGATGTCAATTCCTTTTTAGCATACTTTGCAGAATGGAAAAATAAATAAAATTCACTTCAAACATTTAATATCAAACAAAATTTTATATATTAAACATTTCTTTATACTAGAGAAAAAACTTGTTAAAAATATGGCCATTTTCTGTTCTATTTATTGATCTGGGTGGTGGGATCCTCTGCAAAACTTCAACAAACAGTGCGTGTATCATTTGCGAACTTTTCTATATGTATATTTCAATAAAATAGTTTACTTAAAAATGATTATTTTAAATACTTGGTGTTGCATGTGATTTTTTATCATTGTTATTCTTGTTGTGCATTGTTATAAACAACACATATGTATTTATGTTTAATTCACAGGAAAATGAAGCCTGTATTCTTGGTTAATTGGTTAATTTAGGATGAAGAAATAATCTTGAAAAATAGATATTTCAGCTTACTAAATGCTGACATACATTATTCAGAATGAGTTTATGGGCATTTCAGATAATTTAGGGTAGGAAATTAAAGATTAGGTTTACTCTTTGAAAAGAAATTTTGTCAAGCTTTAAAAATATTTTTTTTTCTGTAATATAAGCTAAGTCTGCCAGTCAATAGGGGGAGGAATGCTGTATCTTGTTATACTCATTAAGATATTTGAAAAATTTAGTTGATTATGTTTGTTTATAACTACACTGTGTCGCAGGGGCAGGGGAGGAGGAGTCTAGGTGTTGGGAGTTCAGGAATGATCTACGTGAATTAGCACTGGTCTTGTATTGCCTAATGTATGCATCAATGATTAAAATGATATTAATTAACTTTGCTTTAACAATAAGGTGCATAACAGACTTACACAGAAATCAAAAATTACTTCAATCTGAAACTGTGATCAAGGCTAAACAAGCTGACATTTAGTGTCAACAAAACATCAATAACAAAGAAAAACAACCATGAAAAATGTTTTTGAGAATAATTTCACAGCATATGTATATTTGAACATTTTGTGATTTTACACTTGGTCTTATATTTAAAATGTGACCTGGCAGTTTAGAGATTTTGTTTTTCAAAAGGGCAAGGATGAGAATCAGAGTGGAGGAAATTTTACTTGTCTATAAACTAAAATAAATGATCAAGAAATCATCTTTCTTATAGGACATCTTATTTCTGAAATTATACCTGGAAACATATTTCAAAACACATATTGCAGTAGAGCTCTTTATATACTGACTCAGTATATTGTGGGCTGAGGTAAACATCCTGAATGAAGGAGACATAATCTAATAAATAAATACAATTTGCTAAATGAAGCTTAACTATAAATTGTCTGTTGTGGGTGGAGGCTCTAAAGAGATTAGATTTTTAAACTATTTTCTTAACAAAGACAAATAATCCGTCAACTCCTTCAATTCTTGTCAATGTGACTTTTTTAAACAGAATAGTTCATAGATATTCACTGTGGGCTTGTTGAGATAGCTTCTTTTCCCAACTACCATGTACAGCTGTACAAATACAAATCTGTATTTTAACTTGCTTTAGGAGACTTCTGTCTAACTTAAAATTCATATTTTTAACCGTGATGCCATATCAGTTACAGTCCAGTGGCTTTTCTCTTTCTCCCTCTGATATTTTAGCAGCTACTTCTGGATTAAGCTTAGTCATAAAGACTGCTAGAAACACCCAAAATTTCTATAGACCTTGGCCACAGAGTTTCCTGGAAAATAGGTTGTAATGCAAAGTGAACATCTATCTACCCCTGTCAGATATTAGTAAGAAATGCATGATAAAACCTTGTCCACATCTCCTATATTTTCAAATTATTGTCTAACTCAGATTGATCTATTTTACTAGATTATTGTAATCTGTAATTTTCAAACAAAAACAAATGGAAACCTACCTTGAACAGAAATTGAACTATACACTATGAAAACAACAAAAGTTCACAGTAATAAGCCAGAAATAATTGATTTAAAAAGAATGGCTGTAGGATAAACTCTTTTAGCATCATTAAGTGGAATTAGATATCTCAGTGAAAAGTAATTTATGCCAAAATACTACTTTAATTTTCTGGAGTATTCTTCCAGTTTCAAGGCAGGTGGTCATTTATAGCTAGCTTAGCTCTCAGAATATCCTATTTCCCCCAAGAGATACTAAGATACTTAGAACCATTTCATGAACATAGATCTGTCTGTCAAAGAAAATACTAAATTAATACTGTTAGAGTAGTCACAAATAAAACAAAAGGCAAATAAGAGAAGGCGAATTTAGAGGAATTCCTTAAAAGTGAAGGTAACTTTTACAAGTAGGAGCTCCTCAAACTGTGTAAGGAAAGCAAACTGAATAATAATGCTTTTACATCCACAACTTTAATGAAGAGAAGCAGCTACATGGTAAGTCTATTTTTATTTTGTTGTCTGCGTTCTAGCTCGAGGTAGCCACAAAGTCCTTAAGTTTGTCCATATGCAAGTGTTGACTGAAACCATTTAAAGAAGGAAGTTCTTTAAAGATCAACTGAGAAAGAGTGTTATGTCAAAAAAGAAGTTTTGAGGGAGAAATCTATAGCTAATAGGCCTCTGGATAAAGAAGGACCAGGAGAAGGAAGAACTGAAGGCATTCTTAAAGAGAGAACCAGCATCCAATAAAATTCATGCATATACACAAACATATATGCACATCAAAGACAATAAGATGATCAAAATAATGTTTAAGGTAAAATATTTAAGATGCTGGGAAGGATGGTTGATTTAATCAAATAGCCATAATGACAGCTATTTTAGAAAAGTGGTTAGGATAACAGCCCAATTTTAAGACATCAATAGATAGTTATCACTCAGTAAACGTTCCTTAAAATAGACTTGACAAATGGAACTGATAAAATTTAACCTGAGAAACAGTATAAAACAAAAAATTCCATCAAATATTTTACTAAAAAGAGAAACTTTGTAAATATTCCTATGAATCTCTGGAAAAATAATCAGTATCTCTTTTCAAAATTTTACTGCAGATCCTGGCAAAAGCAATAAGAGAATAATAGAAAGAAAGAGACAGGTATAAGAGTTAGAAAGAATAGCTACATCAAAAATTCAAGAGGCTCTGCAAATCAACAACTGGAGGTAATGAGGGTTAAGGAACTTTTGTGCCTATAAGATCACCATTTTTTTTAAATCAATACTATTTTTATAAATCATTATAACCAATTTTAAATTATAATAGAAAACAATTCTATGCATTACCATAAAATAAAATGCAAGGTACTTAGGTTTAAATCTATTGAAGGATGGGCAGGATTTTATAGAGAAAGTTACAAAATATTTTGAAGAACCTAAAGTAAGAATTGAATAAATTGAGAGGTATTAATATAATATTTCCGTATATGACAAAAGAGTGTCATAGACAAGTCAGTTTTCCACAAATTAGTCTACAATCTCGCTAGGTTTCATGAAAATTGATCTAAAATTCATATGGAAGAACAAAGGACTGGGACTAACTAAGATGATTGTGAAATAGGAGAACAAACTTAAAGGATTTGACGTGTGATATATAAAACTTAAAGTTGTAGGAACTAAGAGTAATGTCAGCATTATCTAAACAGAGCATTTGACCAAAAAAGAGAGCTAATATACACATGCATATAAAATGTGATATATTACAGAGATATCATTGCAAATCAGTGCAGAAAGAGTGGCATAATTGGTTATCTCTGCAAAATAAAATAAAATTAGGTCCTTAACTCACAACATATGCTAAAATAAACACAAGGTGCATTAAAATGAGAAAAGTTAATTTTTAAAATATTGGAAGAAAACATGACTGAATAATTTTATGACTTTGAGGAAGAGAAAGATTTTTATACAAAATATTAAAATAAATTCTAATGGGAAGAATTGCCAATTTAACCACATTAAAATTTTTTTGAAAAGTTAAATTTAAACAGAAACAAAACATCCCACAAGTTTCAAGAAGATACCAGTAACACTTATAGCTGACAAGAATCAATTTTTCTAACATATAAAGAGTCACTATCAATCAATATGAAAAATCAAAACAATACACCAGAGAAATGGGATACAAATGGGGAAATCATAGAAGAGGAAACCTATTTGGTCTATAAACATTTGAAAACCTGTTCAACTTCAATAGTGGGGTACAAATAAGTACAGTTCATACTCATCAGATTGGCAAATGTTAAAAAAAAAAAAATCTGTCCATATCAAATGTTGGTAAAGATGTGGGAAAAAAATGAACTTTCATACACTGATCAAATTTATGTATAATTTGTTGCAAAGACTTTGGAGAACAATTTTCCATTTCATATTAAAGATGTACTTTCTCTTTAATCCAGCAATTATAAAACTACATAGTCTAGACTAGCAATTCTCAATGTGGTTCCCAGACCCTTGGGATCAGTCTCAGAACTTGTTAAAGATACAGTCCTTGTTAAAGATACAGTCATTCAGAGCTATAGAATCAGAAACTCTGGATTCCAGCAATTTGTGTTTTTTTTTTTTAATTTCAAAGTATTATGGGGGTACAAATGTTTTTGGTTACATGAATCACTTTTGCAATATTTGAGTCAAGGTTAAAAATGTGTCTGTCACCCAGATAGTGTTCGCTGTACCCGTTAGGTAGATTTTTGCCCATCCGCTCCTTCTCCCTCTCCACTGATTGATTTCCATTGAGTTTTACTTCCCTCTATGCACATGTGTACTCATCAGTTAGTTCCAATTTAACAGTGAGTATGGAAAAGAAGTCACTTTATCAAAAAGACATTTGCACTTGAATGTTTATTGCAACACAATTCACAATTGCAAAGATATGAAATCAACCCAAATGCTCATCAGTTCATGATGGGAATAACAAAATGTGGTATATGAATACCATGGAATACTACCCAGCCATGATGAAGGATGACTTGGTGTCTTTTGCAACGATTTGGATGGAACTGGAAACCATTATCTTAAGTGAAATATCTAAAGAATGGAAAAACAAACAATTGTTTTAATGAAACCTCTAGGTGATTCTAATGTATGCCAAAATCTGAGAGATATTGCTCTCAAAAAGACTATCATAATATGTTCTCAAGGAAACCTATAAAATACTGTTCATTTATAGCATTACTTGCAATGGTGAAAATGTGGAAGCAATCCTACTGTCCATCACCAGAGTAATGAAAAATATATTGTGCTATGTTCATATGCTAAACCATAGCATTTAAAATAAACACAATAAAATTGCAAGTGATATGTATAAGTTATAGAAATAAAAATAATAATTCATATTTTAATTTGATTACTACATAAAAATGGCATTAAAACACAAATGAAATGATAAACACTAAGAGAAGTTTAACTCTGAGAAAGAAGGAGCGGCATAATATTAGGAAGAGGCCGAAGGAGGGTTTTGAGTGCATCTATGCCATTGTAAATGTGCAAAGCAAATACGGCAAACGTCAAGATTTACAAAGCTGATAAAAGTACACAGAAATTTATCATAAACCTGTTTACTTATAATTTATACATAACTCTGTAACTTACTTCATGCCTTGCTGTTCATTAAAAAATTCCCAAACCCTAGGTTAAGCTGACATCTTTGCAAGAAAGGCATCCTTCATATTTGTGGCTCAGAATTATTTACTTTCAGAGAATTTATTATAATCTGGTTCCTAAAACAGTATCCTATTATACTTCACCATCTGCTAAAATATAAAAATGGTCTTCTTTGTACAAAATTTTTGTGATGTACCCACTAAATGTGATCTTACCAATAATAAAAGAAATATCCAAAATACTAAATAAGTTTACATCAATAAGGAAAGAATGACTGCTTCCAGCTGCCTTATAAATTTTTCTGTAGTTCCTTCAACCCCACTCATACAAGTAATACAGTTGTTGAGTAAGAACTTCATATTTATTTCATAAGAAATTGAAGATTGATATATGTAAATTATTTTCATGAGGATTTGAATTTTCTAGTTTCAGAAGACAACCATAGAGTTCAGATATTAAAAATATTAATATATTAATCTAAATAATCAGAAATTTTAGTACACTTATATAGATATTTTATATTCCTATGTGGAAATAATAGTAGACTAGTGTGTTTTTTCTTTAAAAAATTCCTTAAATTGTCTCTGTGCATTACAGAACATAAATATCATTGCAAACATACTTTAGATAAAATTAAATCATTTTTAGAGACATATGGTGCCAAAAATTAACTCCCCAAAGCACATAATTTAACTGGCTTTTGCAATTTAAGAACCCTGGAAAAACAGAAAGAGAACATTTCAAGGAAATGAGAAGTGTCCTTATAATGAATTTCTGCTTTTAAGAATCAGACATAACAACAGTCTTTTTAATTAAAATACAAATACCATATGTATAGTTATCTGAAAATGAACTATAAATTATTTTTCCAGGAAACAAAGACCAGTCAATACTGAAAACATAGAAGTCCTTTAGAATAGAAAGATAATACTAATGGACAGGGTAAAAAGTTCATAGGCAGTACTCAAAGTTCTTGGTCCATGAATAATGATTTGTCCAATACTAGACTAATGAAAGCAAAGAAACAACTGCTGAAGATTTAACTCTATGAGACAGGTTTTCAACAATACTTGATTTATACTTTTTTGGGTAAAAAAATCTTTATATAAACATGTAACCAAAATGTTTGTATCCCCATAATATCCTGAAATAAAAAAAGTAAAAAAATAAAAATAATGAATGTCATTGAAAAGACAACAGAATTTTCCTGCACACAACATGAAAAATCCATTCAATAAAAGTTTCAAATAAGAAATTAACAGAATCACTGTAATAAACAGTCAACTACAACATGCAGGACAAATGAGAGGAGTGGAACAATTCCAAATTCTTGAAGTAAAAATCATCTCCTAGGATGAATTAGAGGAGCACAGAGGATTTGTAGGGCAGGAAAATACTTTGTATGACACTATAATGGTAGATAATGTCTCATTATATATTTGTCCAAACCCATAGAATATATAACATCAAAGGTGAACCCTAATATAAACTATGGGCTTTGGGTGATTATGATGTGTCAATGTAGGTTCATCAGTTGTAACAGTGTACCACTCTAGTGGGGGATGTTAATAATGGGAGAGACTGTGTATATGTTTGGGCAGAGGGTATATGAGAACTCTCTGTACCTTCCTCACAAATTTGCTGTAAACCTAATAACTTCTCTAAAAAAATGAAATCTAAAAGAAAAAATTACTTCCCAGTATGCTGGGGTGTGAATTGGGAGTGAGTATGTGGTGGTGACAATGTGTGACAATTATTGGAGGTTAAAAGATTTCTGAAAGATGCACATACATGCACGGATTAACTCATCACAGGCACCTGAAAATTTGAAAGTTCATTTAATATGATCACTGGGAAATGTGGGAGTTTCATAGGTGAGAAACCTGCAACCTAAGAGTAGAACTATTATGAAGAATACTCTGGAAGAAAATTAAAGCATTTCAGAAATCTACTTGAATTTTCTAACTACAAACTCAGTCAAATAACTAGTACAATTGTAGAAGCAGCTCTAAGAATTATTCATCTTTTGCAAAGGAGAAAAACATGTTGTATCCTGTAGATTTGCATTTGTACCTTAGACAATCCAATTAAAATCATATTTAAAGCTTCGACAAAATATGATAAAGGCCACTTGGAAAAAAATAACAATCTTTTTCTATAGGAATTTATTTTATTAATAGATGGAAGATAGATAGGTAATTAGATAATAGAAACACACATATTCATTTTTTTGTACCAGTATATTAAAATAATGGCTATAATTTCAATCTGCTTGGTAGATGTCACATACTGAAAGCATACTGCCTTTCTCAATTTCTGACAGATAAATAAAACTGATAAAAGAAGATATGTGCATGCAATTTTAATTCAACAAAGTGATGTGAAGTGCAGCTCACAAGGCAAATAGCATAAGCCTTATCAGTTCTGTTTATTGTAATAAGCCAAACAATGGCAATTACAAACTACTCCACAGATTTTTGGCAAGGCAGGAATGACAGATATACAAAATCCAGTTAATACTGATCTTTTTATAGTACCCAGTTACCAAGCTACAGATGTACAATATATAAATCTCAAAAGTAATGAGATATTTCTTTATTATCAAGTCCATTCCACAGACTGATGTTAAAAATCACATAGCTCATTTCTGGAAATCTCCTTTGTCAACTGCTTAGATATATTTAAAAAAAATAGGACACATGTATTCCCAAATTTGGACCTGGCCTTTGAGGAAATTAATAAAAAATTACTCAATTACTCAAATTATATAAAAATACATTTCAAAATTCTGTATTTGGACCTCTGCTAATATACAGGATGATGGCAGGACAGAAAGAAAGCTGATCCATATGGACACTACTAATTCTTGTATCGAATAGGTAAAGAACAAGTCTATTCTTTTCTATGAATATGCTAATGTGTTTCTTTTGTATTCTTTATAACACATGTTATGACATATAACAGATAACTCATCTTTTTACATATTTAACAGAACTCACACCTTTTTAGTTGATATTAATAGATAATCTGGTTCTGGAATAAAATTACTGCATTCTGATGGATATTTGATTTAAAAAGTATAAAGGCAATAGAGATTTTGTTTACTTAAATGACTAAATTTCACATGCAAATCCTATGAACAGCTCAAATAGAAATAATTAAATGAAATTATATGATTAATTCTAAAATTATGGTTCTCTGTGATTAAAAAAGAGTTAAACCAAGAATAAAACAATTAAAATTCTATAGTAAAAATTATCCTCAGAATAAAAATCTAACTTTGCTCAAATGAATAATTGTTTAAAAAATCAGTTGAAAATGGAATTACATGAAGGCTAAATATGAAAGGTTATACTGTCAAACATAGAGATGAACATAGGCTTAAGGTATACACTTCCTTGCCTCCTTGTCAGTCATTTGCCCAAATATAATTAAGACCCTTGATTTTAAAATGTGACCAAATGAATGCTCTAAAGCTGGCTCTTCTGGTTTTCATTTATGAACTGTGGTTGAATAATTTTCTTTGATGATTATCCACAGTATATCTTTATAGTCTTCCGAGACCCACCTATTTTAATGCAAATAATGGAGATGCTTTAAACATCACATTTACCTTAAAATAGGTAAATAAAATAAAATTCACAATAAAAACATAATATAAAAAATGATTAATTATAGAGCTCACCAATTTATTTCAAATTTATAAGAAATATACTATATTTCTTACTTCAAAACATCAAGTTTCAGTTTAAATATTCCCAACATTTTAATTTCTTTTACACACAAGTAAATATAAATGTTTATAAAATTATTTGTTTTAGACAATTTGCAAAAATTCAACTGAAAATGTAAAGAAAATATCTAACAAAATTATGCAATGTCGCAGAACTTGAATGCAGAAATAAACTAGTCTACTAGCCCCTGTAAGAAATCAGGGGCCTGAAGTATAAACTTCATTTAGAATGAAATATCCAATAACCCTATTCTTGTTTTAATGTCTTTTTAGTGACCTAGAATTGTTCTGGGGCTAGAAGGATTATAACAATAAGAAGAAAATCTACAAAATAGTGCACATTGTCATGGATGCTAAAAATTTACTAACCCATTTGTCATCTTGAACTAGAGTATATAATTAAATCCAGGCTATGGCAAATACTATCAAAGATATTATTAATAAAAACATCTTTCATCAATCACTAATACCATTCTTTCAGAAAACATTATGAGCCAAATTCCAAGATACTCAAAGAATCTGAAAAGAACATTGGTAGCAATGATTAATATAAATGGAATAATATTAATTCATAGCAGGAAACTACAGATGTTCTGTCACATTCTGGACATTTCTGGTGGTAGTAGTGGAAGGATCATTGGATATTTGAAAGCCCTAGCAGATCTAGGTACTAGTGGGTTACATGGCCTTGGGTAACAGTGTCATTTGAACCTTAATTGCCTTATCTAAGGAACAAGTGTAATAATACTAAGTTGGATTGTCAGTAGAATATACAGCCACTTGACATTCCTAGCTCTCCAGAGGAAGTTGAAAACCTCTTGTCTCCTCTTCCTTCTCCATTTCTTCACCTCCTTTTACTCTTCTGACTCCTCCTACCTTTCCACTGAGTGGCTCTAGGAAAGATCACCTACCTATATACCTATCTGATATATCTATACTCTTCCTAACTCTTGAAATGCTTTCCTTCCCTGGTTGCATTCCTGGTTTCCCACCATTGTTCTATACTTCCTTGTCAGTGTCATTTGCAGATTAGTCTCCCTTTGCTATTACTAAACAACAGTAATTCCAAGGTCTTGCACTTAATTATCTTCTTCCCTATACTCTGCATGAGTGATCTCATGCACTCTCATAATTTAAAGTATTGCCCAAACAATAATATCTCCCAAACTTGATTTGTAATGCAGACGTCTCTAAGCCTGACTGGTCTTTACCATTAAACTACTGGATACTCTTCCCTATCTACCTAAGAGAACTTCAAGGTCAAAGCCCAAAGATGAATCCATTAAGTTCATGAAGTGTATCATTCTTCTTGCAGTCCCGTGTTTTTGAATGAGATGCCACCATCCACTATGTCATCCAAGCCAAAAACCTTGGCACCATACTTCACTCACCCTCATCTCTCATCATCCATTCACTCACTAAGTTTCATCAAGTTTGGCTTTTAGGTATTTTTCCATTGGGTCCCTCACTCCCTCCTCACCATTGATTCCTACCACTATTGAGAGAGTTACCATTTTGGTTTCATTTGTTCATTAATTTTAAAGGATAGAGTTAATGAACAATTAAGGCTAAAATGCTAAGTTTTCCTATGTTGGTAGTAATCAAATGCCTCAAGAGCTCTGTGATACATTAGCTGAGACCACGAGAGAGGGAGAAGCCTTCTTAGTGAAGATTGGGGTTATGTAATATTTTTGCAGGCATGAAAATGCTTTCAAAATTTCAAGAAACTCTGCTTTCCAGTGAAGGCCCTGGCAAAAGCAGAGCAATGAAAAGGCAAAAATTATTTGTCAGTTGCAATGAGTTATGTCTATAATTATTTGAAAAGTACTTTATACCTTACAATACTTTTTAATACTTTAAAAGATAGTTTGTTTCCCTCGGACTTAGGGGGAAGGGAGGGCAAGGGCAACATACGTAACCTAAACTTCTGTACCCCCGTAATATGCTGAAATAGAAAAAAAAGATAGTTTGTTTCCTAAAGTAATTTGAGCAGGTCTTTAGTTTATTGTATTAATTTAACAAATATTTCGTCACAGTTTGTATAGATACAGCTTTCTAGTCTATATTTGTTGATCTCAAATTTGAAATTGTCATCTGAATAAATTAGTTTCTACTGTATGTTGACATACGTATATATTTACACTAAGATACTTGGCTCTTAACTGGTAATAATTCCTTACATTTTTATAGTATCGTATAGCACAGAAACACTACATCATTTCTATTATCTCATTTACACTTACAAGATTTCTAGGCAGAAGACAGTGTAGCTAACACTATTGATTCACAAAGCAGACATTTTAATGAGAGGTTATTTTGTGTCAGACCCCGTGCTAAGAATCGGTGGGTCAGTTGGTTTCTATCTTCAATGTGGCTCAGAGACACATGGAAGATACATATAAAAAATGTAGAAGATAAATGGAATACAGTTGACTACAGGATCCCAGAGAAGGAGTACCTAACGTCTGCTGTATCAGCTGGGAGGATTCTTGATGGAAGATTCCTGATTCAAGAGCCAAGTTCAGTTCAAGTTAGCCAGGTGAAGCTAGTGTCAGGCAGGATAGTTGTCCAATGCTCCCCAGTACGGATGAGAAAGAGGTGAAACTTGATCCTAGATTTTCTTTGTTTTCTTCCCACTGAATGAACTTTATATTTACAGCTAAAAATATCTCAATTTAAACAGACTTTATTAAATTTTGTAGTATAACTAAGAGCTTTTTAAAAATAATTTGTGATAAGCTTCAACATAAGGTTATTATTAGTGAAGACTATGTATTAATCTCATTTGTGCCAAGTAGTATAAATAAAACATAGATTTTTTTATAAATTTACTTGAAAGAAAGAAGGCTTTGAGGAAACCTTGGTGACTTTGAAAGGTAGCTCATCCAGTTCACCACTTGGATGGGATTTTATTTAATTAATTCATTAATTAAACTTTTTTTTCCCCTCTAAGATGGAGCTTCTCTTTTGATACTGTCCTGTTTAAAATTTTAGTGCTACATTTTTCTTTCTTTATATGTAGATTTTAGGTACTTTTATCACACACATGCAGACACACACACATACACACAACAGCAACTATGTGAGATGAGGGACATGTTAATTTCCTTGACTGTAGTAAACATTTCACTATGTACACCAAAATATGTTGTACATCTTAAATATATATAATTTGAAAAATTGCTGCCAAATGTTTGGAGAAGACATTATCAACTAGGAGGTAGCGACTGAGTCAGAAAGCAGTCATTAATATCACTAAGCTACACTGAGTTAACATGTTGATAAGGTAACAGCATCTCAGTAGGGAGCAGGGCCTTCCAGAGGAAATGGTGTGGTGGTAAAGCTCAGATAGCCTGAAAAAGACTGAGGGAAAAGAATTCAAAGCACAAAATTAGGCCAAGTGGAAGCAGAGTTTGAGATATCACAGAAAGTGACCATAATGGCAAGAAGCAGTAAGAGGCAATGGGAAAGTAAAGTGAGAATGAACTTCCCCAAACAAATGGAAGGTGGCAGTAAGTGCATAATGCGAAACTCTCCAAACTTTAAGTATAACAGTGCCTGTCCCAGAAGATCTGCCTTGTTTTATGCGTGACCTTCTAGCTATAAAATACCAATAATAGCCGAGAAACACCTTCTAATTTTAAACCCTATTTTCTAATCTGAGGGGATGAACAGCCTAACAAATTTGCATAATGCAAGCTACCTAAATAGTCTCTTATTTTGTTGATACCAGGGTATGCCATGTGGCTGTGCAAAATTTTTTTTCTTTCTAAGAAAGAAATATACAAGTAATATTCAAAATTAATTTTCCCCGATCTTTGGAAGAGTAGTTCTTCTGCTTATAGAAATTAATTTTAATTTAACAAATTATATACCCCTAGGAGATTCTAATCTCTGTTTCTTTTACCCTTCTTCCAAAACTAAAAATCTATATGAGTTCAATTCTCTTAATCTTTTGAAGTGCAACAAATCATATATAAATTTTTGACTGTGACTCTGTGAAAAAGAAAATTCTATGTTTTATTTTTCTTCTAGCTCCATTATGATGTTCAGATAATTACTTAAGCCCTTTACCTGAAGACTTTGGAGGCATAAAAATACTGGTTAAAATAGAATTTATCACCTTTTTGCATGGATACCCAGATCTGAAATTGAAAATTTACTCCTGCGGGGGGGGGGGAAGAAGGGCAGGGGCAACATACGTAACCTAAACATCTGTACCCTCATAATATGCTGAAATAAAAAAAAAAAAAAGAAAATTTACTCCTAAAAATCATGCACTATTGTCAATTCCTTTTGGACTTAATGGGAAGAACTTTGAAAAATTGCTAGAATGATTAAATCTGGGAAACTGTGTCTCACAAATTTTAAATTTAATATAAAGTACTCATCCTTAATATTGGAAATTATTTCCATTTTTAGCACTGTCTCTAACAACAATTAGATCCACAACATTTTAGATAGGGTTTCCTTTGGTTGTGGGTTTTTCTTTTTTTTTTGACCTAATTTATTGCATGTATTTTGAGAATAGGCAAAATATAAATGAAGAAATATAAAAAAGACTAAGAGTTCACTAGACACTCTAAGAGTTACTGTAATTTTAAAACTATTAAATTCTCCATTCAAGTATTTTTATTGCATAAATAAGTTTAAAACACGTAAAAGAAGTTCCCAAGGGGGGAGTTGGGGAAACATGAGTGAAACCTGCCCAGTGACTAGTCACCAATGCCAGACTGGTGGGTGATCTCTGCATTTGACTCTTTCTGACTAGGCCTACAACGGAGCTCAGGGCTTCTAAGTATTTGTTTTACTCTTGGCTTGCAGGAGAAACCAAAGCATATTGTCTCTGAGGAAGGCAGTCTTAAATTGGGACACAAGTTTTTTAGAGAGGAAGATCTATGAACTCTTAATCAATGATCACTAAATATATGTAATAGAGACCATGAGATTCACAGAAACAAACAAAACTACTGGGAAAAGTATTATTTCAAGGGTAATAAAGAGATATTTTAGATCAACTGAAAACTGAGAGTTTATTTCTGATGTATCTACTAGAAAAGATGTAATTCAGGGAAAATGACAATGATTCTAGAGAGAAGTTCTAAGCTGCTTGAAGGAATGTTGAACAATGACAAAAAAGTACAAACATTGTATAAAATAATAATAATACTATAATATTATAAAATTTAATTTAAGAGTCTAAAAGAATGATGGAAACAAAAATGATTTATAACAATACTATGTATGCTTGTCAGTAATCTTCACTGAAATGCTCTAACTCATTGCATTACATGATAGTTAAAATAGGCACTGTAATAAATAAAATATCAAGCATATTTTAAGTGAAATAAGCATGGTTAAAGTGTAATAATAAAAATAACATTTCAAATAAAATGTGAGAAATAGTAGCATTTGACCATCAACTAAGGAGGAGAAAAAATGGAATAAGAAAAACTAAATAAGGCAGGTAGAGAGAAAAAAGAAGCAATAGAAAAAGTAGAACTAAAAAAGTTAGATAATAATAAAAAGTTAATAGAAAGAGGTACAAATATGTAATTGATTACAATGCCATATGTAGATCACACTCATTTGTTCAGACAGAGGATTAGATTTAGAAAACCATGCCTACAAACATTTTATAAGAAATGCATTAACATATAAAGAAACACAATAAAATATAAAGATTGAAATCAAATTATCAAAAATAATATACTAGGCAGATACTAGCACAATTAAATCTTGGGTATATTAGGCAAAAGAAACTTTAAAATAAATAGCATTTTTAGATATAGAGATTATCCATATTTATATCTATCTCTCTATACATCAGTATCTGTATCTGTAGATATGGATATATAACAAAGGTAAAAAAAACCATTTAATTTACCAGAAACATACATCAATTAAGCACTGTATGTAACTAATAAATTAGAACTAATATACTAAGAATAAAAATCACCAAATGTAATCAACATTTGAAAGATTTCAAGATAGTCAATTTTGGCAAATCAAAAATTAAAATAATGGTGATCAACAGGCTTAATAAATTTGATCTGGCAAATACAAATACATGTACCCATGTGCCCAAAATTATAAATTACAGTTTTCTTAATCATATATAAAACATTAAAATGTATAACATATAAATTAAAACATAACTATATACAATTTTATGAGATCATATCATAAAAGCAAGTCTTATACTTCAAAGAACTGACATGGTATAAACTATGTTCTTGACAGCAAATCAATTAAATTAGAAGCCAGAAAACAAGGCAAAACAAAAATATTCATATATATTTAGAAATTTATGAATAAAGTTCTAAATAACACGTGTATAAAAATAAATCATAATGGATTTTTAAATAATGCTACATGATAAATTTCAAACATGTAGAACGCAATCAGATGATACTTAGAAGGGTTTATAGTTTTCTATGCTTATATTAGAAAAGAGCAAAGGCAAAAAGTAGTGAGATTTTTCATTCAAATTAAAAAAAAATAAAGAACAGAATGAACTCTTCAAAAATGTAGGGAAAGAATTTAATGAAATGGAAACCAACCAAATATATGGTGGCAGAAATTCACAAAGATACAGGCAGTACTTAGGAAAGACCAATAAAGTACATAAACTTCCACTGGTATTAACACAATGAAATGGAAATAAAGTAAAAATTAATAATATTTGAGCAGAAAAAAGAAACAATATTGATAGACACAGTAGAGAATTATAACCATTAAGATAACACTATGAGTAATTTTAAGCAATAAATTTAAAATGAAAGGAAATGAACAAAGTCCTAAAAAATAGAACTTAATAAAACTGACTGAGATAAAATAGAAAGTCGTATAGTCTTATAATTATTTTTTTCAGTTTTTTCTTTTATATTAAAATTCATACAGAGTAAAATCCACTCCTTTGACATACAGTTCTATGAGTTTTGACAATTAAGATATAGAACAGTTTCATCACCCTCCAAAAATCCTTCCTGCTACCTCTTTGTAGCCGACCATTCCCCCAACTTTAGCCACTGGCAACTACTGGTCTGTTTTCTGTTCCCATAGTTTTGCCTTTTCCAGAATGTCATATAAGTAGAATCGTACATAAGCTATGACTTATAAAGAAATTGTATTAGTATTTAAAAATTATTCACATATAGAAAACACTCAGCTCTGCAAATTTTATGGGAGAATTTTCCCAAATTTTAAAGACACAATTTATTCCAATCTTATGCAAGCTCTTTCAGAAAATAATAAAAGTGGGAATATTCTCCAAATTATTTTCTAAGTTGAACATAACATGAAAATTAATATCAGATAAGTGCAGTAAAAGAAAGAAAAAGTGCAAATCAATTCTATTTATAAACTTGTGTGAAAATATTTGGTAAATATTTATAAAATGAATATGGCAACGTATAAAACTATATTTAATCATGACCAGATTGTATTTATCTTATGAATGCAAGACATTAAAAAAATCTAAACATACATTTTTTACCCACCACATTAACTGAAAAAAGGAGAGATCATATAATCAGCTTATTGGATGGAGAACTTGCATTTGAAAAAATTCAAGACCCACTTGTGACAATAATAACAATAAGTATCTTGTTCTTACATACACAAGTTGGCAATATTTTTTCTGGAAAGAGCTAATAATAAATATTTAATCTTTTGGGCTAAACTATATGTGGAAGTTACTCAAATCTATAGATTTAGATTGAAAGCAGACATAGAGAACACGGAAACGAATGTGGCTGTATTACGATATAACTTTATTTATGGAATTTAAATGTCATGTAATGTTCACATGTCAAACATTTCTTCCTTTGATTTTTTTCCAACTATTTAATAATATGAAAACCATTTGTAGCTTATGGGCAGTACCAAAGCAAGTGGCAGGCCAGATTTGGCCAGCAAGCTGTAGTTTGTCTGTTCCTGATATACAGCATTGTATTGGAGGGCCTAAACCACATAGTGAAACAAATAAAAAGTACATATGTAGAAAAAAATACATACATACTAGAGGAAAAAAGCTGTCATTGATTATCGATATAGATAATGCAGGAGAGAATTTACTATAAAGTTATAAGAAATAATAAATATTTGCCACAGATTGCATATAAGATCAATAGTTAGAAATCAATTATAATTTATTCACTGGAAATAAACTGTTAGGAACTATAACAGATTTTTTTTATAAAAGCATCAATCAAATTATATGATAATTTGAAACAAATATATTTTTTTAAATTGAGTAGGATCTATATAGAAAAAATTAGAAAACATCCCTAAAGATACTGAAAGAGACCTAACTAAATATATAAAGAACCATGCCCAGGCATACAAAGACTCAATGTCATAATGTTAATTCTTCACAAATTAATCTATAATTATAAGGCAATTCCAATCAACAGGGCACTTTAGGAAAAAAGATTATAAAATTAAATTTTAGGAGTAATTGCAAAAACTAGCCAAAACATTACAGGAAGAAATCAAGTCAGAGATATTGCCCTGCAGTATATCAAGATTTGTTGTAAAGCTAGTAATTAAATCAGTGTGCTTTGGTATAGGAATAGGCGTATTAATCAATAGAACAAAACTGCTCAGAAATCCAGGCAAATTTTGAACACAGAGTTATAAAAGAGTTGGCACTGCAGATCAGCAAGGAATGGACAACCTAATTATTTTGGAAATTGATTCGGGGTGTGCAAAAAGTGAACCCAATCCTCACACTATATGTAAAAATGAATTTCATATGTATTAAAACTTAAATTTTAAAGGCAAATCTTTAAAATTTTAGAAGAAATTGTAAGAAAATGTCTTCATATACATAAAGGAAAAATTTTTCGAATTCTATTGTATCAGAACTTTGTACATCAAAAACATCATAAAAATGAAAAAGCCACAATTGGGAGAAGATGTTCACACTACATACAGAATCAGCAAAGTGTTAGCATTTAGGATCTTCTTACATGTCATATGTATATACGAGTAATAACAATATAAAAAAGAAAAAAAGCAAAAAAGTTCATAAACTCCAATGGTAAAATGAGCAAAAAACATTTCTTTCATCAGAGAAAACACAAATAGTTTATTAGTATTTAGGAAAATGGAAGTTAATAATGCAATGAAATATTCTTTTATACTCATTATTTTATGAGTAATTATCTGCTTTAAATAATAATTACATAATATTTAGTATTATTTTTATTTGATGAGCATTTGCTTTGTACCAGGCACTGTGCAAAATACCTTACTTACAATACCTTAGGTAGTCCTATGTAAAATTGGGACTATTATTCTTGTTTCACATGCTAGAAAAAGGATACTTGGCAAGAACAAATAACTCGCTATGTACTGGCAGATCCAGAATTAAAATCCACATCTGTCTGACTTCATATCCCATACTTTTAACCATTGCACTTGATAAATATTTGCTGGGTAAATTAAACAGTTAATTCAGGGACTGTGCACCTATAAATGTTTAGGGCATCCGATATACAGTGATGAACAAAAGAGGCCAGGACAACCATGCCTAATGAAGTTTACGATCGATGGGGGAAACTGAACTTCAAGAGTAAGCAAGAATATAAGTACACAAGTACAACTTGTGATTTGTGCCTTGAGAGATAAAAAACATGGTGCCATAAGACTTATGAGAAAGAATGGTGATACTGTGAAGACTAGAGGAGGTGGCTTCTTGTAAGTTAAAGTCATTTTATTTGAAAATTGTAAATATGCAAATTTTAACATTGCTATTCTTTATTTTCTATGTTAAACACCGTTGCTTCTCTTCCAAGTCTCCATTGCACTGTGCGTCTGTACCAGTCCTGTGTGTCTTCATGTAGTCTCCTAGCTGCTTCCCAGTTTGCTTCTTCAAAGCCTATGTAGAGAAGTCTTCCGATCTCCAGTTTCAACACAACTTTTTCTATGTCTGACCCTCTGTCCCCTGAGTTTCCACCTTGGGGTAGGCTACATGAAAGGGGTAGTCTAACTAGTCAATTTCTATTGTATATTTCAATGCTCCAGAGGAGTTTTGTGTTAATGACTGCAGACATTTATAAAGGGCATCTGCAGAGTGCTTTGCCTAAGGGAGTAAATCCCATGATAGGAATTTTATATACTGTATTGGGTTTGTGGTAAGTAGTATAGAGATAATGGGAACATCTAGGTCTTCTCAAATTATACCTCGAAAGTGGCTACATAAGTGGTAAATTCTACTTGTAGACATTTAATCATAGTCCTTGGAATAAATGAAAGTGTAATAGTGAACGAATTTTATTATATTTTCTGTCATGTTAGGATAAGTACTGTTACAACTTGTCAAATCAAACAATTGGCTTTTCCCCCCTTTTGTTTTCAGTAAATGAGCTTCGTGGAGACCTAGTCACTCCTTTGTTCTTCTGACAGCTTGCTCTGCTCATTACATGATACGCGGGATTATCAAATCACTAAGATTTGGCTGTTGCTGAAATACATTATAAAATGGGATAAACTTTCTGAATTTTTCTAAATACAAGTTTTGTGTCAAAGCTAAAATCAGAAGATTAAATTTAAAATGAGGAAGCTGACACATGACACTATTCATGGTCATTCCTAAACGATGGCTCCTGGGTGCCCAAAAGATGCTTCGAAAGAAAGTAAAAAACAAAAAAGTAGTAAGGTGATAGCTGAGAGAATTTTTAAGTTTTGGAGAAAATGGAAAAGAAAAAAGTATATAGACATCATAAAAAAATGAGGAAACTTTTGAGGAAATGGTTTGGAGACAATGCAGAAAAATCTATTGCACTGCATGGTGACCATAGTTTATGTACTATATGTTTCAAAATTGCTAAAAGAATAGAAGTGCCGGAGCCCATTCTTCTAAGTGAAGTATCACACGAATGAAAAAACAAGCACCACATGTGCTCACTACCAAATTGGTACTAATTGATCAATACTTAAGTGCACATATGCAAGTAGCATCCATTGGGTGTCGGGCAGGAGGGTGGGGGTGGAGAGGATGGGTCAATTCATACCTAATGGGTGCAGTATGCACTGTCTGGGGATGGGCATGTTTGCAGCTATGACTCGGACGGTGCAAAGGCAATATATGTAACCTCGGCATTTGTACCCCCATAATATTTTGAAATTAAAGAAAGAATAGATTTTAAGCATTATAGCCACGCACAAAAAAATAAATTGGTGAGGTTATGGATACTTAATTAGCTCAATTTAATCTTTCTACAATATATAAATATATCAAAACATCACATTGTACCCCATAAATATATACAGTTATCATTTGTCATTAAAAACATAAATTTAAAAATGTAAATGAGAAGCGCCAAGATAATATTATCTTTCCCTTAAAAAATTGAGGATGGTGTCCTTTGAATGTGATGTTCTATCATGCAAAGACAGGGACTAGTAGGTACACCGTAGTTGGTCGTATGTTTGCTTTCTCTGCAGATCTTTAAGTCCTTAAGAGAAAGGTCCATCTTTGTGTCCCCTGTACCTCATTCAGGGCCAGGTGCATGAAAAGTCCTCAATAAGTATTATTTGAATGACTTAATTAATAAATATAAGGCCTTCAATGAATGTCAAGAAAGCTGGGTTCTTTTCACGTCAATTACAACAAATCTTACATTGTAAAATTTTATTAGCTATTATGCCCATTGAACCAACACCACAGGTTAACTCTGTACAACATAGCCCTGAATTGCAACAGAGATTACTAGTCTATGGAGAGGCATCCCCTCCCCCAAACAGAAAGAAAAAGTTTCCTCCTCCATGTTCCTATACAGTCCTAATATTGTGTCTAAAAAAAGCATGTCTCACATTGACCCAGAGTAACCTCAGAGTTACCTATGAATATTTCCTCTTTCCTCATGCATCTCCTTCTAATTGGTTACTAAATCTCTTAACTTCTGACTCCTGAATACGTTTTCATTCCATTCTTTGTCTCGAAACTTATTGCCATTGTTTTATTTTGGTTCTTCAACTTATGTTACTGAACTATTTCAAAAGTTGGAAAATTGGTTAGAGATGAGTTTAAACACCAAAAAATTGAAAGAATAAGAAATTCATCCTGCAAATTTTCATCACTTGGAAAAATAATTTTGATTCTTTCTGAGCTCCTCTAGGCAAGCAGTATATAAATCTGGACCTATATCCTTAAACCTAGATTCACTTTGTCTTGAAATGAATACATTTTGTTGCTAGTAATAATGCATCTGTGGTTTTATGCGATGAAACTCAAAGAAAAAATAGGAGTTGACACATGGTACTTCATTTATATAAAATTGAACAGAAAATCTAAGGCTAAAATTAACATAGAATAATCACTAAGTTTATTGCTCTGGTCAGTAGAACTTATGAGTTAGCAAGCAGATAAATAGGTTTGATCTCAAGTGCTAATTTTCATTAATTAATTATGGCCATGTGAAGCATCGTGTTTAGAAGGTTGTGGAGGATTGGCTTGTGCTAAGCAAAAGAGAATTCAGTGATGATTGACCATGTCTGCCATGGGTATGAAAGGAAGAAACATAAGAATAAGGATAGAACTTCTAGTTTTAGTGATTAGGATATCATGCAGTATTTCTAAGGTGAGTAAATCACGGTTTCACACCAATAAGTAGAGTTTTTTGTTTAATGGCTTACTTGAAAATATTTAGTATTTTGTTAGCCATTTTGAAAACAGCAGCTCAGTTATGCCTACAAATTCAGATGACAGTTGGCAACAACTCTGCACTCCTTTCTGTGGGTGCTAGACTGGTAGCCAATGTGTAGGGAAATTATATGGGCACAGTCCCTGGGAATAGCATTTCAATGATCCACATGGGGTACTGCATTTCAAATAAATGAGATCGCTTATCAATGGGAGGAGGAACTTATGGCACATAATTAAGACAACCATGCAAGTAAGAATTAGGGTTTAACTATGTAGTAGAAGTTGTATCTTTTTAAGGGTTTTTCCTTTTTTACATAAAAACAATTGTTATTTAAGTATGTGGAGTGGTTGTTCAGTCCTGAATGTGAGTCCTTAAAGAGTAATTTAAAAATATGTTTTTTATATTATATCAGTATAGTTTTCTTTTTAGTGTTTTTGTAAAAAGATGCCCTAGGAAATAAAATCACAGCATGAAATCTTATTTTATCAACTAATTAATATCAGATTTATTAAACAAAATTATAATAGAGGCTTAAATGAAGACCAAATATATACAAAATGAACAGTTGTGTGTTCTGGTACTTTATAAAAAATAGCTAAGCTGTCTCTATATCTAATTTAAAAATATTAGTTGAATTAATGAATGCTTCTGACCACATTCCTTCTAAAGAGTATAAGCTGCTATTTTTCTTCAGGGAAAACCAAAAAACATAAACTGGGAAACTACTTTTAGACTAGCCACATGCTATAAAAGCACAGGACATCACACATTTTTGGTTTTTGGTTTAAGTCAGTTATATTATCAAAGCAATAAGATTAACTGAGCAATTAGACAAGCATCATGGTTCTGTAAGAAAGATACTTTAGGAAAGTGCATTAGAGAAAACCCTGTAATCTAAAGTCAAAACCCTTGTGTATTATTCTGGGTTATAAAGTGCAAAGTCAAACTTAAAAATAAAATTCAGTGACATTGTCGTATATGTGATAAACATACAAAAAAAAATCTGTGGGCTTTCCTTTACAGCAGCAATAGTTTAAGTAAAGATATGATAGAAAAAAAGTTCCAACCCATAAGGACAACATAACGATCTCACAATATCAGAAATATAAAATCCTAGCAATAGCAATAACAACAGCAGCAACAACAAAACAATATAAGATCCGTAAGTTATAAAACTTTACTGCAATGTATATAAAGTCCCAAGTTTAATCCTCTCAACAAATCTGAGTGTGGAATTATTAATATTCCTATATTATATACTTAGAAACTTAAGTACAGAGATACTAAGTAACCTTAATCAAGGTCACTGAGTTAGTAATAGTATTTAAGAACTTAATGTAAGTTAAAGAAAGCACAACAAATCAACAACGTTAAGAAAACTGGAAATTCAGAAAACTATATATTATATCCTTAGCTGATATCACACACCAAATAATGTTTCATTTTATGGGAAAATGCTCTATATATAATGTTATGTGAATAACAGAATAGAATATAAAACTGCATGTATAATATGATTTCAAACCGGTAAAATATGAATTAAAGAGTTAAATACAAATAATTAAACCATAGGAACCAGAAGAAAATCCAGATGGATTTTTAATCTATGACTGGATAAGCAAGTATTTTCTAAGCATAAAACGATCGAATAAATCAAAGAAAAATCTGGATGCATTTGACTATAAGCAAAATTTAAAATGCTGTAGAAAAATTTGAATCTAGAAAATATTTGCAGTGAAAAAGGTGTTATAAAAAGATCATATAAATCAATAGGAAAAAAGAATAATACCTCAACAGAAAAACATGAGTGAAGAGCAGGAATACATTAGAGATGAATTAATACAAAGTTATAGAATGTCCAATGCTGCAAATATCAAGGAAAGAGAAAATGAAAATGACATTCCAGCACTCACTCTCCCCTCATTCCAATTTACAAAAATTTAAAAGCACAATCTATAACTTCTCTCTTTAATTTTGAATTTAACTTCTCATTTCTGTAAAATTTCTTTAATAGGTCAAATAACCAGAGTACTCTGGGGCGGGGGGAGGCCATGAAGGCAGGTGAGATAGTTAATTTTTTATGTCAACTTGACTGGACCATGTTACTCAGATGTTTGCTTGAACACTAATCTAGATGTTTCTGAGAAGGTATTTTTTTTTTGGATGAGTATTAACATTTAAATTAGTAGACTTTGTATAAAGTGGATTGGCCATCAATTAGTTGCAGGTCTTAAGAGGAAAAGATTGATGTCCCCTCACCCATGAGAGGGAGGGAATTCTGCCAGCAGACAGCCTTCGGTAAGTTGCAACTCTTCCCTGAGTCTTCAGCCTGCCAGACTTTGCTGCAAATTTTGGATTTGGCAGCCCCACGTTTGTATGAACCAACGTCTTAAAATATTCCCTCTGTCTCTGTCTCTGACTGTCTCTGTCTCTCTCTCTCTCTCTGTGTTTACACATATATCTTAAAGGTTCTGTTTCTCTGGGGAATTCTGACCAATACAGCCATGATCTCAGGAAGGCAAATATAGTCGTTTCATTAGCAATGACTCATTTTGATAGGACTTGATGTGAAAAAAATCAGTTTCATTCATTTTTATACTATTCAAAATTTGTATCATTTTCTACCCAAGAACAAGGTCTCTGCCATCCCACCTTAGTACAGAAGGTTACAGTTGTAACAATAACAGTTGTTCTTGGGGTCCTATTGAGATAGGGAACTGGCAGGCATTGCTTAACTGAGTCAGGAAGTCTCAAAACAAAGTCTCAAACCACCCTGATCAAAATGGGATGTAAGTCAGGAGGTTTCAAACTACCCTAATCAAAACAAAGTGGGGACAGGACAAGTTCCAAACAGTTAGAACCAAGATGGTGGAGAAATTGACTGCTCCTTGACCTTGCAACTTCATTATACCCTCATTACCATAGAATCTTTCTAAGGAAACCTCCCATTCCCATTATGCACCTGATGCATGACAGTTCTGGAGTGACTGTATTTGGTCAAAAGAAGGGTGTCGTTCTAATTCTAGGAAAAATCACCCCTTTCCAAGAAATAGCATGAATATTCCTCCCCTTGTTCAGCCTATAATTGGGCTATTGCTTAAATAAAGGGACTAACAGAACCATGGGGCAGGTTCTCCTTTGTAGGGAGAACTAGCCTTTACCCTGTCTGATGAGTAGATTTCTGTACTTCTTGAATAAAACTTGCTTTCATTTTACACTGTTGACTTGCTCCTGAATTCTTTCTTGTGCAAAGTCCAGGACCCACTTGGACTTCAAGAGATTCCCAGCATTGGGAATTACTTTCCTGTGTCACTATGGTGCAGGCTTTACAACATATACTATAAATAATATATACATTCAAATTTACTTACATGTGGTTATGAGAGTTAATATTTACTTCTCTGGCTTAAAAAAGTGGTTCCAGACTTTTTCTTAACAGGTGACATGTTGTAAATGAAAATTTCAAGCTAAAGTTCAGGTATTCATTGAATATGTCTTTTTCCCCAGCCATTCCTTAACATTGGCCCTTGGAGGTGAAAAAGTATACCATAAATCACATTGTGATGCTGGAGGGAGTATGGGACATCCAGCAGTGGCACTTCTCACTGGTTCTCTCGGTAAGGTCTGAAGGATGCTAAGAGATAAACTCTATATACTCGAATGGGGCTGAGGATGGGTGTAAGGAGGAGGATCAAGGAATTCAGGGCCACCCCCAAAATTCTACCTGAGTCCTAATTAGGGAAATTCATTTGGGTACTGGGGGTCAGGGGACCTGACTTGAAGTTTCTTCTGCATCATCAACATGCCATTTTTACTAAGACCTCATGTTGATTTGGTTAGGTTTGGGGAGGTAGTAAGTTAGGGAAATTTGTTGGGGGATTAAAGATCTTCCAACCCAGTCTTACGCATTGCCCCTGAAAAAAGAGTCAACATACAATAAAGTTATACATGTTTAATAAAAATGTGCATTGTATTCTGACATTTATTGACAGATTTAATAAGGATAAAATTGCTATAATAATTATATTATCCATTGATTGCCCTATGCAAGTCACTGTTGCCAAGGATGAAGAGATAGTAGAGTGTCACCAAAGTCATCTGTGAATTTCTCTTCTACCTTCTGCTCTAACTGAAACTTTTCTCTCCCTCATGACACTGCTTTCTCTGTAGTCTCTCAAGTATTGATTTTTCCTTTTTCTTCCCACATCCTTCATGCTGGCACAGCTGAGCCTAGAGTGGTGCAGATGTCCTACTTGCTCATCACTGACTCTTCCACTTTTTGTCCCTCGACCCTTTATAAATCCATAACATTTTGAAAATCATTGCATCACTCGTTACCTCCCTTGTTTAGTCATCTTGTGCTTACCCAGGTTACGAATGGTTACTTCTGAAAGATTTTAGCTCTTGGCTCACTGTCATTCCCTCCAATATTACTTCATTATAATTTCTGGTATTTCCAAAACTATGTAGACAATTCTTCTGATTTCTTAGATTCTTGGTTTCTTGATCCTTTAAACAGGCCCTCTAATTTACTCAGCCTTCTTTCTTGGGTTATACTGATAACATTGTCATTACCAATAATAATCTAATAATCTATTTTCTTAACTTCAAATATCCCAGTCTCTTAGTTGCCACTATTAACTTGCAGCTCATTCTCTCCAGTACTCAAACTAAAAAATCCTTCAAACCAACTGGAGTGTTCAATCCTTTCATTCTATCATTATAAATCTCATTGTTAATCACTATAATTATTCTCTTGCATACATACACACTGTGCTTGTCTCACTGTATGTACTTGGTTTCTTAAATATTAACTTTGTTACGTCCTATTATATAAGTCACAAAAGAAAGAAGAAGAATTTTTGTTCTTAAACCCTGAAATAGGTAACTATAGAATCAATTTAAACCAGTTCCAATCAATCAATCAAACACAGATCTACTTCAGTATTTGAGATTCTCAAAATCAATCCCTAAACTTTATCTAAAAGTCATCTGGTACCTAAATCCAATAGTTCCTATAAAATTTTCATTATCTATCTATCATCTACCAATCATCTATACATATCTATATCTGTCAACTCTTTCCTTTGTTGCTTTATCTCAAAAACACAATGTGTTCCCTTCATTGACATGTAATGACAATCACTTTTGTTACAGACATATTTGAATGACGGCGTCTTCTGTGACACAACTTTCCACCTGTTCTAAGACTGTACTTTTTCAGCTAGTTGTGGATGGGGAAAAATACACCACTATGATAAAAAGTTTCACTCTAAATTTATGATCACCAACCTCAAAAAAGCCCTTCATGAAGTAAGGAACTAGACTATTATTTCCTGAGTCAGTTAGGTCTTCTTTATTAGACCACTGTTCTATACTTTCTCCTTTCTCCTGACATCTCCATCTCTCTTCCTCCACACTCATTCCCAACTGAACTTGCTTTCAAATTTACTGAAAAATATTGAAGCAATCAGAAAACATCTTCCACGCTTCCGCATCCGTCTTTGCCTGTGCCAGCGCACTCTGCCCTCTCTCCTGTTAATGCGGATGTGACCAGCAAAGGACAATCCCTCTCCTTGTGCACTTGGTCCTGCCCCCTCTCAAACTGCTCAAAGGACAGTGTCTCAGCAATTCTTCAATTCTCTATCTCTCCTGCCATGACAGTTTTCCCCTCTCTACTGGATCATTTGCATTAGTGTGCAAATATTTTTGGGAAAAAAATCCTCTCTTCATCACAATTTTCCCTCTACTGTTTCTTTATTTTTTTCTTTATGTTTGCAGCAAAATTTTTGAATTGAGTTGTCTCTACTCATGTCTCCTCTCATTTTTTATTGAAGATGCTCCAATCACATTTTTTTCACACATATAATTCTGCTAAAAACTACTCTTATGAAGGTCACCAAAGACTTCTTTCCTACCCTGAGATTATCTCATTTAGTCTAACAATTATAAACATTATCTACATGTGACATACTCCCAAAGCAGTATCTGTAACAAGGACATTTCCCCTCAACTCCAAACTTGTATATCAACAGCTGACTTGATATCTCCACTTGAATGTCTCAAATGCATTTCAAATATTACTTGTTCAAAACAAGATATTTTCCCCTAAACCTCCCTCCTCTTCTTCCTTTTGTCAGTAAAAGGTAACTTCATTCTAGCTGCTCAGGCAAGCCAGACTGGTATCATTCTTCCGCTCCTCTATTTTTCTTACCTCCTTCATCTGGTCATCAGAAAATCCTACTGGTTCTATGTTTAAAATATACCCTGAATTTGACCACATTTCACTGTTGCCGCAGGCATTATCTTGATCCAAGCTACTGTAATTTCTTATCTGGATTATTAAAATAGCCTCCCTGCTTCTGTCTTTGATCCCTTTCAGTCTGTTCTGAACCAAGGGGACAGAGTGATCTAAGGAAAATGTAATTTGGATTTTGTACCCACTCTGCTCACAGTTCTCAATGGTTTTCTATCTCACTCTGAGGAAAAGCCAATGGCTTGCAAGGCACTAAATAATATGGCCCCTCATTACCTCTCTGTCCTCCTCTTCCTCTTTCTCTTCTTCATACCGGACCTTTGCTCCTTTTATTCTTACAGATATGCTCTTGTCTTAGTGACTTACTGCACACCATATCACTGTAATATCCTCCTCCCAAATGTCCACATTACTAGTTCTCTCATATCCTCATATTCCTTCATATCTTTACTAAAAAAAACCTTTCTCAGCTATTTCTTCTCTTTCTACCTTCTCTAGAATTTACCTCTCCTGCCACACACATTTCCTACCTCCATTGTGATTTATTTCTTCATACACTATACATTATATTTACCTTGTTTGCTATCTGTCTCCCTTACTAGGACAAGAATGTTTGTCTTATTCACTATTGTATCTCTAACATCTGAAAGACTGCCTTCCACTCCTTAGATTCACAATACATTTTTGAATAGATGATGGTGTTTCAGATTCATTAGCAGTAACATTTGTATCTTGAATTCTCATTTGTAAGGAGTACAAAAAACTTCGGAATTGATACATACCCTATCTCATGATATTTCTTAGAACCATTGACAGAAATTTTGAGTAATCTCTCTGGAATTCCAGGTGAAGTGAACTCTCACACAAAACAATTAATTTCATGACATTGAATAACATTGGTTACAGCATCACTGTCTTCTAATCATCCAGGTTGAACATTTCCCACCTCCTACCTTTCAATGTTTTTTATGCTCTTGATGTTAAGAAAACATATGAGCTTGGAATTTTTTATAAAAGGATAATGGCATTCTAAAAGGTATAGTGTATATATAATATACATATAAAATTCAGTCTTGTTATTACTCATGATTTTTAGGTATATTCTTTCTTCTCCCCTCTCTCTTCCATTGTGGAAGTTCCATTTCATAATGGGCTACTGATCAGACCTGTTATTCTAATGGTGGAATCCCAAAGGAAAACATGTTTCAGATGTAAAGTATTCCCCTCAGATTCCCTGGCGGTCATGGAAAGCAGGAGAAATCCTTGATGTATGAAGTCACTGTCACCATTGTCAAAGCACTGTAGTGTGGGAAATGAACCACAAATAAAATCAAACAGTATTTCTTCCAAAGTGCTGAATATTTGTGAACAAACAACAATTTCTTTCATTAAAGTAAAAAATATTTCAAACCAAATCTTAAATGTTTAAATGTCCAGAGAACACATCTCAGCCCAGGTGCCTGAGGTGGCAAATTTTTGGCACACTTGTAAGCAGCAGTAGATGAGAAATTAAAGACTCTCCATTAAAGTGCCAAAACTTAATTTATTTTTGGAAATATGAAATCCTCTGTAGATGCAATTTAACTTTCATAGAGAAAGGACCATAAATGTAGTTCTCTGTCCTTTGCTCTAAAGAATTAATTTTAAGGTATGAATATTTTTTTTCTTTAAGGACTTCTTAAGCCTAAATTAAATCACCAAAAAGCCTCAATAAAGTAATATTAAAGTTGAACTGAAATCCACGAGAGCAAGACAATTTGGAGGTAGGTTAAAATTCCTTTCTTGCTCTTCAACCTTAAATCAGAGTGCTGTGTTAAGGTATTGTAATGATCTAAGACAGTGTGTCATCATTCATGCCAGGCAGCATATGTTACAATTGCTGAATTAGAGAACAGCTATTTCCCCAAATTATTATTTTAACTACATAGTCATTCTCAGTTTAGATTTAGGTCAGGCACCAAAAGTTACTCTATAATCTTAGAAATGAATATCATAACCCTCGGCTCAAAGCATAATCGTCAAAGCCTCATCCAGAAATGCACTATGGAACACACAGAAAATTAAAAAAAGATTTTGATTATTGCTTAATATGGAGGAAATGAATGTGTTTATCTTTGTAAATAGCACTTGTATACCAGTGGCTCAAATGTGGCAAAGCAGCCACAGACAGTCCCAATATAAGTTGCAAAATCAAACATTCAGGCATGAAAAGTCTTTTTCTTAAGTTGTTTTCAAGCTTCATCCTTTTTTCTGCAATAACTAAAGCAAAGCCACAGTAGCTGCAGCCATTTGCATCTGAGGAAGAGATGTTTTGCTTTGGTGATATAGTTAATGAGTCTAAAAATATTCAGTATAATAATTCTGTCAAAGCCCCCACAGTCTCCTCAATGAGCGGAAGCCTGCAGGATTCCAATGGGGAGCCGGGTAATGAGCTCTCAGCATTCGCTCCCACACCGTCCAGGCGAAATATACTCAGGCCTCTATGGTTCCACATCATTAGCAACATGAAACAAAGACACATGCTTGACTTTAATAAGCGACTAAAGTTGCTGGCTTACTAGTCTGTTACTACATGTAAACTCTGTCTCCGTATTTCAAAACAGCTCCTTGCAAAGAGAAAGCAGGGAGGGCTTTGGCAAACAGTTAGGTTTAATTTAATGTGGCAAATGATTGAGCAGAGTGAGGAAAAAAAAGGACACAGGAAGTGATGAGTTTCTGACACCAAGTCTCCTGGGCTCATTGCAGACTGCAGTTTCGCTGTTGGAGATGATGGTTACGGTGGGCTGCAGTGATTGGGCTATAGGCATATGTGACTGAGTTTTAGTTGATATTCTTGCAAGACAGGAAGTGAACACGCTTATTTCCCACTGGGAAAGGTTCAGACATGATTAACTTGGGCATGACCAAATAGGTCAATAATATGACAATGAATTTCTATCACAATAATTAAGTGGGAAAATTTGTGTGATTTGTTCTTCTTGTTCCGCACATACCAATAATGCATTAGCATGGATTCATTTAGTTTCTTTCATTAGGTGAAATCACATAGCTACAATTTAAGATAGTGAGGGCTCAATTTGAATACTTAAAAGTTATTTCTGCAAATCATTATATTATTTTTCTATATTTTATTTTCAGCATAGGCTTTTGCATGCCATTGAAGAAGTGATCTGAAATCTGTCTCTACAGGCATACTAATTGCTTCAAGGCTTATATTCCCATCTAATATAAGGTCTTGCTGATATCAGTCACCAGAATAAAGGAAGAAATATTGTAGAGAATAAAATAGGCAAAAGTAAATGCATCATTTTGGGATATTAGGATTCATTGTATTTTACATGCATATGATTTCTATCAGTTATTAAAATATTTCGAATTTTCCTTAAATAAAAAGTTTCTATATATAATTCCCCAATCTTGGCATTGAAGAGAATTCAGAAATCATAATATCTGCTATTTCAATCTATGAAGTGCTTTATTTTACAAAATTCCTCCCCAAATGTTTTTCTTAACATCAATTTTATAGGAGAGGGACCATCTTCTGGCTTTACATAATTAAACATTGAGACCTAACTAACTGTAGAGAGTTTTATTGTTTTCTTTTAAATTTCATCTTTTTGTTTTATGCCTATGATTAAAATAATCTTCAATTTTTTTTCTGCCATTTGATATATTTTCCCCACAATGTTCGAAACTATATGTTTTCTAAGTATATCTTTATAGTAGAAAATAGAAGGCAAAAATGATGGAGCAGCAGCCCAATGGGATATCAAGGATGACATTAAAAGCATTCATCAATATTCTTTGCTTACGATTATGCAACTGTTCCATTTACAAGGATACCATGAGATAGTTTTATGTTTTGCAAAAATCAACCTATGCTCTAAATGGCAATTAGAAAAAACTTATTTATAAGAGAATGGAGAGAAGTTTGGTATAATTTGGCACAACTGATTTTTAGTGAATTCATATTATATTTCATGGAATACATTTTCCTTTTATAGGTTTTCACCAGTAATTTCCTAAATAAACCCATTTAGAATACTTTTCTGAGATTTGGTTTAACTTGTACCAAGCTTCAGTTTCTTCTCCTTTTGAAAAATGAGATTAGTTTCCCAATTTTAGTTATCTGATATTTCTTCCACGTGCTCCACAGCTTCTCACCAGTCACTAACATTGGTTCCTTAATCACATGGGTGCATTTTTTCAGGAAGGCTTTGCTGGGTCTAGATACTATCAGGCTTCTCATGAGGTTTGGGTTCTCTTGTTATTTATCTTTTCCAAGTTTTGTAAGATAAGGCCATGGTTCATTTTTATACTACATTTTGAGCTGTAACAAGTATGTAGATTAAAAGATAAGTTTTGTTTGCTGTAACTAAAAAAAAATGTTGTCATTTGATTCCCTTTCAGTGTAAAAATGAAGCATGAGTTTTTAAAGAGATAATCACACTTTATTAGTAGACACAGATGAAAGATAAGGTATTTCACTTAAGTGTCAATATTGCTCTTTCCTAAGAAAAAGCCAGAGAAGACTATCATATACATGTGAAGATCTTGCTATTGATATAACCATTCCTATTTAGACATGCTTGTCTATGAGAAGGTCACAATGTATGAAAGCACATGACTTATTTTAAATATTCATGTTCATGGAGAAGCAGTTCTGGGGTGGTGAAGTAACGATCTCTGAAAATATGTTCCATATTTAACTAAGGAGGTAAAAGACCTCTACAGGGAGAACTATGAAACATTGAGGAAGGAAATAGCCAAGGACGTAAACAGGTGGAAAACCATACCATGTTCGTGGGTCGGCAGAATCAACATCGTTAAGATGTCTATACTACCCAAAGTAATCTATAGATTCAGTGCAATCCCTATTAAAATACCAATATCATTCTTCACAGATGTAAAAAAATTGATTTTACGCTTTGTATGGAACCAGAGAAGACCCCGCATAGCAAAAACAATTCTAGACAATAAAAACAAAATGGGAGGCATCAACTTACCAGACTTCAAACTTTACTATAAGGCTGTAGTAATCAAAACAGCTTGGTACTGGCACAAAAATAGAGCCATTGACCGGTGGAACAGAACTGAGAACCCAGATATAAAACTGTCCTCATATAGCCATATAATCTTTGACAAAGCAGACAAAAACATACACTGGGGAAAAGAATCCTTATTCAATAAATGGTGCTCAGAAAACTGGATAGCCACATGTAGAAGACTGAAGCAGGATCCACACCTTTCACCTCTCACAAAAATCAACTCACGTTGGATAACATATTTAAACCTAAGGAGTGAAACTATTAGAATTCTAGAGGAAGATGTTGGAAATATTCTTCTAGACATTGGCCTAGGCAAAGAATTTATGAAGAAGACTCCAAAGGCAATCACAGCAACAACCAAAATAAATAAATGGGACCTCATCAAATTAAAAAGCTTCTGCACAGCCAAAGAAACTGTCACAAGAGCAAACAGACAACCTACAGAATGGGAGAAAATTTTTGCATGCTCCAGATCCGATAAAGGACTGATAACCAGAATCAACTTAGAACTCGGGAAAATCAACAAGAAAAAATCAAACAACCCTATCAAAAAGTGGGCAAAGGACATGAACAGAAACTTTCCAAAAGAAGACAAAATAATGGTCCAAAAACATATGAAAAAATGCTCAACATCTCTAATCATCAGGGAAATGCAAATTAAAACCACAATGAGATATCACTTATCTCCAGTTAGACTGGCCTTTATCAAAAAGTCCCAAAACAATAAATGTTGACATGGATG